>JAJPUD010004550.1:26619-57326 GCA_023553655.1 Myrmecobius fasciatus | reverse complement strand
AACTTGATATAGTCAAACTTATCTATTTTGTGATTAATGATGACCTCTAGTTCTTCTTTGGTCACAAATTCCTTCCCCCTCCACAGGTCTGAGAGGTAAACCATCCTACATTGTTCTAATTTGTTTATAATATCATTCTTTATGCCTAGATCATGAATCCATTTTGACCTTATCTTGGTATATGGTGTTAGGTGTGGGTCAATGCCTAATTTCTTCCAGACTAGTTTCCAATTATCCCAGCAGTTTTTGTCAAATAGTGAGTTTTTATCCCAAAAACTGGGGTCTTTGGGTTTATCGAACACTAGATTACAATTGTCATTGAGTATTTTGTTCTGTGAACCTAACCTATTCCACTGATCCACTACTCTATTTCTTATCCAGTACCAAATGGTTTTGGTGACCACTGCTTTATAATATAGTTTTAGATCTGGTGCAGCTAGGCCACCCTCATTTGCATTTTTTTTCATTAATTCCCTTGAAATTCTTGACCTTTTGTTTTTCCAGATGAATTTTGTCGTTATTTTTTCTAGTTCAGTTAAATAATCTCTTGGGAGTTTGATTGGTATAGCACTAAATAGATAGATTAGTTTAGGTAGTATTGCCATCTTTATTATATTCGCTCGACCTATCCAAGAGCACTTGATGTTTTTCCAATTGTTTAGATCTGACTTTATTTGTGTGGAGAGTGTTTTGTAGTTTTGCTCATATAGATCCTGACTTTCCCTTGGCAGATATATTCCCAAATATTTTATACTATCGATAGTTATTTTGAATGGAATTTCTCTTTGTATCTCTTGCTGTTGCATTTTGTTGGTGATGTATAAAAATGCTGATGATTTATGTGGATTTATTTTGTATCCTGCAACTTTGCTAAAGTTGTGGATTAATTCTAATAGTTTTTTAGTTGATTCTCTAGGGTTCTCTAAGTAGACCATCATATCCTCTGCAAAGAGTGATAATTTGGTTTCCTCATGACCTACTCTAATTCCTTTAATCTCTTTTTCTTGTCTTATTGCCAAGGCTAGCATTTCTAATACAATATTGAACAGTAATGGTGATAGTGGGCAACCTTGTTTCACCCCTGATCTTATTGGGAATGGTTCCAGTTTATCACCATTACATATGATGCTAGCTGATGGTTTTTTAAATAGATGCTACCGACTATTTTAAGGAAAAGTCCATTAATTCCTATACTCTCTAATGTTTTTAATAGGAATGGATGTTGGATTTTATCAAATGCTTTTTCTGCATCTAGATTATCATATGTTTTTTGTTAATTTGGTTATTAATATAGTCAATTATGTTAATAGTTTTCCTAATATTGAACCATCCCTGCATTCCTGGTATAAATCCTACTTGGTCATGGTGTATTATTCTGGGAATGATTTTCTGTAATCTCTTTGCTAATATTTTATTTAAGATTTTTGCATCAATATTCATTAAGGAGATTGGTCTATAATTTTCTTTCTCTGTTTTTGTTTTACCTGTTTTAGGTATCATTACCATGTCTGTATCATAAAAAGAGTTTGGTAGGAGTCCTTCATTCCCTATTTTTTCAAATAGTTTATATGATATTGGAGTTAACTGTTCTTTAAATGTTTGGTAGAATTCACATGTAAATCCATCTGGTCCTGGGGATTTTTTCTTAGGGAGTTGATTAATGACTTGTTCTATTTCTTTTTCTGAAATGGGACTATTTAAGTAATTTATTTCCTCTTCTGTTAATCTGGGCAATCTATATTTTTGTAGATATTCTTCCATTTCACTTAGGTTATCAAATTTATTGGCATAAAGTTGGGCAAAGTAACTCCTGATTATTGCTCTAATTCCTCTTCATTGGTGGAAAGTTCTCCCTTTTCATTTTTGAGACTAACAATTTGATTTTCCTCTTTCCTTTTTCTAATTAAATTAACTAGAGGTTTATCTATTTTGTTGATTTTTTCATAAAACCAACTTTTAGTTTTATTTATTAATTCAATAGTTTTTTTACTTTCAATTTTACTAATCTCTCCTTTTAATTTTAGGATTTCAAATTTGGTATTTGATTGGGGGTTTTTAATTTGTTCTTTCTCTAGCTTTTTTAGTTGCAAGCCCAATTCATTGATTTTCTCTTTTTCTATTTTATGCAAATAAGCATCTAGAGATATAAAATTTCCCCTTATTACCGCTTTGGCTGTATCCCACAAATTTTGGTATGTTGTCTCATTATTGTCATTCTTTTGAATGAAATTAGTAATTGTGTCTGTAATTTGCTGTTTCCCCCATTCATTCTTTAGGATAAAATTATTTAGTTTCCAATTGCTTTTTGGTCTATTTTCTCCTGGCCTTATATTGCATGTGATTTTTATTCCGTCATGATCTGAAAAAAATGCATTTATTATTTCTGCCTTCCTGCATTTGATTTTGAAGTTTTTGTGTCCTAACACATGGTCAATTTTTGTATAAGTTCCATGGACTGCTGAGAAAAAAGTAAACTCCTTTCTGTCTCCATTTAATTTCCTCCAAAGATCTATCATACCTAACTTTTCTAACATTTTGTTTACCTCCTTAACTTCTTTCTTATTTATTTTGTGGTTTGATTTATCAAGTTCTGAGAGAGGGAGGTTGAGATCCCCCACTATTATAGTTTTGCTGTCTATTTCTTCTTGCATCTCTCTGAACCTTTCCTCTAGTAATTTCCATGCTATACCACTTGGTGCATATATGTTTAGTATTGATATTGCTTCATCATCTATGGTACTCTTTAGGAAGATATAATTTCCTTCTTTGTCTCTTTCAATGAAGTCTATCTTTGCTTTTACTTGGTCTGAGATCAGGATTGCTACCCCTGCTTTTTTTTTGTTCACCTGAAGCATAATAGATTCTGCTCCAGCCTTTTACCTTCACGCTGTATGTATCTCTATATTTTAGATGTGTTTCTTGTATACAACATATTGTTGGATTCTGGTTTTTAATCCAATCTGCTCTCTGCTTCTGCTTTAAGGGAGAGTTCATTCCATTCACATTCACAGTTAAAATAACTAATTCTGTATTTCCTGCCATCTTATTTACCCTAGCTTATGCTTTTCTCTTTCTTATCCCCTTTCCCTCCTCCCTACTATTTTGCTTTTGAAAACCACTTCCCTCAAACAATCCTTCCCCTTTAGAGCCCCACCCACCCCTTTTTCCCCCCCTTTCCCTCCTGTTTCCTTATAAGTACGTCTATTATTCCCTCTGAGCCAAATCTGATGAGATGGAGATTAACCCAATTCTCATTCCCCTCCCTTTTCTCCCCTCAATCATTATAGGTTTTCTTTGCCTCTACATGTGATGTAATTTCCCTTATTTTACCTCCTTTTCCTCTTCTTCCAGTGTTATCCCTTTTCTACCTCTAATTTCTTTTTCAGTTTATCATATCATAATAATCATAAAATCACAATAAACATATCATGAAAAGCACAAATTTTTAGAAAGCTATTACCAATATGGACCTGAGCTCTATTTCCCCATAACACCTCCCTAGTTTAGGCGTTCATTCTGTAACTATACTAGTTTCTTCTCTCTTCCAGAGAATAACCATTCTTTTGTTTGAAGACAGCTATCATGTTATCTTTTGGGGTTAAAGAAATCCTCCAGTTCCTTTAACCCTTTCTTATAGGACATAAATTTCAGATTCAGCATCTTGATGCTTCTCCTTTGGACACACTCCATTTTGATAATGTTTTTTTAAAATGTTGAATTTGGACTGCTTATAATGCTCCAGATGTCGTCAGATCCAGCATGAGATCCTTCTTGTATCCTTTCTCTTTGATTGACAGTGTAAAACCGAATTAATTTTTGAAAACAACTAATATTTATGGAGTGCTTTAGGATGTGCAAAACATTTTACATGTATTATCTTATTTAATTCTCACAACAGTGCTATGAATAAGTGCTAATGTTATCTCTGTTTTTTAGATGAGAAAAAGGAGATTAAGAAAATTTAAGCAGCACAACTGAGAGTCACAAAGCTAGTAAGTGTCCAAGGGAAGATTTGAACTCCAGGTTTTCTGATTCTAAAGGCATTGCTCTCTACTGGGAGGTATAAAGCTTGAGAATAGCTGAAACTGAAAAAGTTGCAATCAATTTGTGATCAGATTCAGGGAGAATAGATATAGGTTTCCTATAGTGGAGTTGGTAGGAATAATTTTTTACACAGTAGAATAGAACACTAAGAATGTCTAGGTAATCTTTGAATTCAATCTGAATTAGATGTGTCAAGTCTAAAGGCACTATCTTGAGGCCCTTTATAGCTGTACTTTGTTCAAGAAGTCAAGAGGGGTGTGCTTGAAATTTGAAAACATCAGCTTCAATCAATAAGCATTTATTAAATGTCTGCTATGTGCCAGGCACTGAGCTCAATACTGGGTTTACAAAAAGAGGTCCCCTGTTAGGGGAGCTCACAATCTAATGAATTAGGAAAGACAATCAAAACATGAACTCCAGAAATTGAAACAAAAAAGTTATCCAGAAAGAAATTATTTCATCATTTAATTCACTTTAATTATTTAGTTATTTTAATCAATTATTTAATATAATTATTTTGCTAGTGTCAGGGTTATAGGACATCCTCTAGGTTAACATCCAGGACTCATTTAAAAAAAAAAAAGTAAGTTTGTGGTCAAAAAAAAAAAAAGATTTGTGTGAAAATTGTAAGGGCTCTGAACTCAAGGGTCTGGTTCTACTCTCCTTAGCTCTAGCCTTGCTGTAATTGTCACAGACTGTCTTAGGCACTGGGAAAACTCTGGCTCAATCTGCCAATTTTCTGCCTTTTACAGGGCAATCACTATACCCCTTAAGGCTGTAGAGAGGAGAAACACCTCTCCCTTTTCATGCTTCCCTGATTTTTCTGCACACTGGTTTCTATGTGCTGTAAAAACAGGGGTGTTACTTTGCCTGAGTTAATGGCCTGTGCAGCTGTTGGGCACAAAACGTTTTTATTAAGATTTAAAAGGGTACAGAAAAGTCTGGAGAGTTCGGAAGTAGTAAGGTGGCTGAGGGGGTGGGGGAAGGAGTACCACAGCTATTGGAGAATACTCGGTTCCCCCTCCTACCTTACCTTAGTCTGCCTCCCTCAGATGTAGAGAACTTTCATCCTCATCGAGGAGAAGTTGAGATTTTACCTTCTCTGGTTTTCTAGAGCCTTCCCTCGTTTTCTAGAGCCTTCCCTCTGAAGGGTCTTAACTAATCAAAGACATCTTCAGATACAAAGAGGAAGCATTTAATTGGTCCTTGCAAAGAGAGGCCCAAGTATACCTGAGCAGAAATAGACCCTCTCAGGTCCCATCTCCCAGCATGTGCCAGCCGGAAATAGTTAACTTTGTAAAGAGCAAAAAAAAAAACAAAACAAAACCAAAACAAGCCTTTTCATTGGATGGACTAAAAAGGAAGTAACTATTATTCACCAATGGTCAGCGATGTTGTCTGCTTCCTGTGGGTCATGTCACTTCCTGAAACTTAGACTTAGGGTATGACCTTTCTGCCCTATAGAACTCTAGGCCTAGAGATCATGTGACTTCCTACAACTTGGGCCCGAGGCCCTATCTTCCTGCCCTGCAGAACTCTGGGAATAGAGATCATGTGACAGGCCTGCAGGCCTAAGGTCTGACCCACTCCATCTCAGACTTTTTGAGAAACCTTCACCTGGTCCCGTTCACCTTTTGTATCTTGTATGAATTTACTTATTTGCGCATCATCTCCTCTATTAAAATGGAAGTTGTTTGAGGGCAGAATATGGTGTTTATCATGCTAGCTTGGGTCTCAGGAAGATGGTTTGAATCCTGCTTCAGGCTCGTGGGAGCTGTGTGAAAACAGTCATCAATCCTCTCTCAATCTCATTTTCCTCATCTGTAAAACAGATTAAAATTAGAACCTATCTCACAGAATTGTTGAGAGAATCAAACACTTTGGATAAGTCTTTGAAGCCTAAAGCAACTTTATAAAAGCTAGCTATTAATACTGACCTTTTTGAGAATCTTTAGCATTTAGCACTATACCTGGAATACAGAAAGTACTTAATAAATGCTGGTGACTGACTGACAAACTGCCTATATGGAGAATGTGCCCTTCATAGCATAGCCCACCCAATCCCCAGCAATCACCCAATTGTATGCAGACATACCTTTCCCACCGTGGGTCAGCTCATAGGGTTTATTAAATGTATTTATGGAAACAGATATTTTTTTAAAAAAGAGAATTAAGAATTCATATGAAGAAAGCTTTGACTTTTGAAGCTTCCCATAATGTAAATCCACTTGTGAGCATATACTTTGACATGGGTCAATACAATTTTCTTCAGGGAGGCCTTGATGCATATTAAAGGTCTTGATTGCTATCTTTATTAGACCATTATTTTTGCCACTTTCTGTCAGTCCAAAAGCATTCCCAGAAGCTACTGACAATATCATACATAGGAACTACTGGAGGTTAATGAACATTATCAAACCACTGAGAAAACACCCCTCAACCTTTGGTCTTTCACTGACTAGCTAGCTGCCATTTTGGGGGGTTGATTTATTCAAAAAGGGGGTGGAGGAATAAGCAGAAAGGAAATAGCCCTTTTTAAAATTTATGGCCCATTCCCTCACATCATTAATTTGAAAGCCTCCAGCAATGCAATTAGATGTCGTTATGCAACAACAATGTAAAATTAATTCTGGCCATTCTCAGTGTGCCAGCGATTAGAGTTACTCTTTTCTGTGGAACTGCCCTGAGGGGTGGAGAAAACAGCCACATTTCACTGACCTGACAAAAATGTTGTAGTGTTTATCCTAGAAATAGAATGCCTGGCTAGACTGGAAGGACTTGGACAAATGACCTGCTAGGAACACAAAGCAAGGACGAAGGAAGCCCAAAGGGAAATATTGAGGCCAGTGAATTCAGCAGAGTTTGTACTTAGTTGCCTGATGCCATACAGTATTATCCTTTTTTGGTTATAGGTGGTATGCTATGTGTCATTCTGTAAGCAGTGGCAAAAATAATATTGTATAATGGAATCTAGATGCCAAAATGGAAAGTACATGGCATCTCTGGGTCTGGGATTGATTCAATATGGGGATTGTCTTGCCTTTTTTTTTTTTTTTTTTTTTTTTTGGTATCCCCAGCCCCTTAGCACAGTGTCTGGCATACAGTAAACATTTAATAAATATTTATTGACTGACTGGCTGCTCCACCATTTAATAGCTATGTGACAATTTTGCCTAAGATTCAAAAAATGTGGAATCAAAGTTCAGTTTTGCCAAGATCTCACTCCATCTCATTCATGAGCTTGAGCACTTTATTTCACCTTTATGGTTCTTGGACTCACATATCTCTCAAGTTCCTTCTGGTTCTAGCATTCTGTCATTTAAGTCTTTCTTATAAGACTTTTGAGGTTAGTAATTGTAATTTTTTAATTCTCTTATTCCCTAGAATCTCTTGCACAAGGTAGGTGTTGTGTGTTGAACTGAATTCTTTTTAATTGAGTCTGAAGAAGGAACCATATTTCTTCTGATACACCAGTTTTATTATGAACTTAATCATCAACATACCCAAAATTTCTAACATACAAACAAGAACAAAAAAAAGAGAATTGTGTATGAAATCACAAACTAGTGTTATGTACTTAACTGTAGTACCAATCTCCTCATTTTTGCCCCTTTCAAGAGCATTTTTTAATTGCTTTATTCATGCTTCTTTCTCTCTTGTATTTTTATCACTTCTCCCCAACTTCTCCTTCCCAAAAGGAAAGGAACAAGTTCCAGTTTTTCTTTCTTTAAGGCAATCTAAGGGCCCACATCCCAATAATGTTGACTCACTGAGGAAATGTGCATTGCTTTTTAATCACACAAATATAGTGGTCTAAAAATCTAAAATATTATATTGTATGTTGACCCAAGGAGGAATTGATAGAAGAATATAGACCTCCATATAAGAATTTCAGATCACTAGAATACTCTGAGACAGACCAACAGACAATAGCTTACACTTTTATACCTCCAGTTATGTACCAGGTACTGTGCTAAGAGCTTTATAAATGTTTTCTCAACTGATCCTCACAATAAATCTGGGAGATAGTTGCTATTTTCATCCCCATTTTAAAGATGAATAAACTGAGGCAGATAAAATGTAAGCGACCTGCCCAGGGGTACACAGAAAGTAGTAAATACACATTTATTCAATATTCCAAAATCTTTGGCATGGAACTCTTAACTTTTCCTAGCTCAGGAATTAGGTAAAGCTGTACTTGACGAGAGTCCCTTGTAAAATGGAACAAAAAATTATTTAAGGGCATCAGTCATTATAAAAATGAACCTCAGTAGGTGAGTAGGCCACTGGTGTCTGGCTCTGAGACAGAGAAGCACTGGTTGATAAGAAGGGCAAGTAACAGAGCTGGGCTGGGTACCACCCATTTCGTGATTGAGCAGCTGTCCTCACAAAGCTGACTGCTTAAATTTGTAGTTGATCCTTTTATTCAACACAAGGCTTAACAAAAATAGCCAGCCACTGCAAGGTGGAGTTCAGCCCAGCTTCTGCATTATTGGTGAGCTTGGCAGATAATTCATCAGATATTCTGCCAAGGCCCTTTGGAGCTCTGCTATCCCTCACAATTCTTGGCAAACCCGCAGTGGTTATATTTGTGATGAGCTGGGTCATGGAGGATTTGAACCTTTGGTACTGAGGATTCAGTACAACTGCTCCTTTTTTCCCATGAGAGGCCCTCCCCTGAGGAAGTCTGTGTTCAAGAGAGTAAACAAATAAATGAGCTGGTGAGGTCTTTTTACGCCTGGTATCTCAGGCGAGAATGTTAGCATAGAGGGTAAAGGTACTTACTCTGCTTGTTAAATCAGAACTGATGTCAGCTACCCCAGGGAGTGGTGCAAAAGAAGTGTATCACTTTCCTGAAGGGACCTACTGCTTACTCTAAGCTACAGGTGCACCTTTCAGGAGGTAGCAAAAGTAAATGGAAGATTCAGAAGAAATGGCGCAAGTCTATGCTCTGCCTTTACTAACTTTGGGTAAGGAAGCACCTGGCCCTACGACTAGCACAGCACCATTGCCTGTTAAATACTTGTGCACCTTATGTATTTCTCTTTTCTTATTTGTAAAATGGGACCAGCAGAAAACTTCCAAGGGAACCCATATAAGGTCACGATGGCTCAAAGAAGCTCCCAGCATTCTGTCTTCAACAAGGACCCAGAAGATAAAGAGGCACAGGTGATGATCTGTACTCTTGAAAGATGTGACCATATCTATGAGATCACACATCCACTGAAATAAAATGGGAACAACCATGTTTTCGCTAACTTCCTTCTTTGTGAAGATCATATGAGGTAATGTCTGTAAAGTACTTGGTGAACCATAAAGCTCCATACAAATATCAACTATAACAATAATAACATAATAATTATATTGTTGTTACTGTACTTTGTATACAAAGGACTTAGCACAGTCCTGGCACATATTAGTTACTTAATAAATCTTTATTGACTGATTTTATTTTTCCTGCATTTTCATTATATTTACCAAATCCCATCATTTAGCTTGGTACCTGTCCCATAGTAGTAGAACAGGTGCCGAGGCAGTTGAATAAATGTTTATTGACTGAATAACAAAAACATGGTACTAGATTTAAAATATTTGTTGTGAGGGTGGGCACATTCCACACTAATTCATAATCCCTCTTCAAAGGGATATTTGTCAATTCCTCCCTCTCAAGTGCACATGAGTCCTTAGATGTATAGTACACTGTATAAGCATATCAAATAGTCCATCTATCAACGTATTTTTTCTGGTACCTAGAGAATCACACATATACTTATGTCATAGTCTTTGGAAATTCTGCTTGCTGAGCAAACTAATTCTCAAAAACTAAATAAAAAAGACTTGCTTTTAAATTTAATGTTTATGTTTCATTTGGATACTTAAATTGAATATGGTATTTGCAAATTGACTTTTTAAAAAATAATCCTTTGCTTCAGTTATTTCTCACAACAATCTAGTGAACTATAAGGTTAAACTGTCAACCTCTTTTTTTCAGGTGAAGAAATTTAGCTGTGTTATGCCTAAATTCACATGGCAGCTGAGCTAGGTTTAGAACTCATTGTTCCTATTACTAAATTCACTAAATGCCATAGCTTTTTTTTTTAAATTAGACTAATGTGTTACTTCTGTGATTAGTACATGTGCTACATAGACCACTGGGATTATAGGTACTGTAAAAACAATACAGTTTTTCACTTTCATAGAAAAGGAAAATTAAACCTAAAAAATGTTGAATCACTTGTCAGAGGTGAAACAATTGTTTCATGGCAAAGTCTGAACTGGAATTCAGATCTTTTTGAAGGCTAAAACAAAGTTCTTTTTTTTCCTCAATTAAAATTTTACAATTCGTCAGTTATTTACATTAAAATTAATTTTAGTACATGTCATTTTTAGTTATTTTCTCTGTCTTCATAAAGATTATTTTTAAGTTGAATATGTTTTTCTTTTTTTTAAATAGCTTTTTTATTTTCAAAATATATGCAAAGATAATATTCAACATTCACCCTTGCAAAACTTTGTGTTATGAATTTTTCTCCCTCTCCCCCCCCTCCCCTAGACAGGATATATGTGAAACACGTGCAATTCTTCTATACATATTTCCACATTTACCATGCTGCACAACAAAAATCAGATCAAAAAGGCAAAAAATGAGAAATAGAAAAAAGCAAGCAAACAACAACAAAAAAAGGTGAAAATATTATTTTGTGGTCCACATTCAATCTCCACAGTTCTCTTTCTGAATGCATGTGGCTCTCTCCATCATAGGTCTATTAGAATTGGTTTGAATCACCTCAATGTTAAAGAGATCTATATCCATCAAAGTTCATCATCACATAATCTTGTTGCTGTGTACAATGTTATCTTGGTTCTATTCACTTCACTTAGCATCAGTTCATGTAAGTCTCTCCAGGCCTTTCTGAAATCATTCTGCTGATCATTTCTTATAGAACAATAATATTCCAAAGCAGTCATTTTCCATAACTTGTTCAGCCATTCCCCAGCTAATGGGTATTCACTCAGTTCCCACTTCCTTGCCACTACAAAAGAGCTTCTACAAACATTTTTGCACATGTGGGTCCCTTTCCCTTCTTTATAATCTTTTTGGGATATATAGACCAGTACAGACACTTCTGGATCAAAGGGTATGCACAGTTTGATAACCTTTTGGGCAAAGCTTCAAATTGCTCTTCAGATTAGTTGGGTCAATTCACAACTCCACCAACAATGTATTAGTGTCCCAGTTTTCCCATATCCCCTCCAACATTTATCATTCTCTTTTCCTGTCATCTTAACCAATCTGAGAGATGTGGAATGGTACCTCAGAGTTGTCTTAATTTAATTTCTCTGATCAGTAGTGACTTAGAGCATTTTTTCATATTACTAGAAGTAGTTTTAATTTTGGCATCTGAAAATTGTCTTTCAAATGCTTTATCAATAGGAGAATGACTTCAAGATGCTTTTTCACTCACTCACATTTTCTTTTGATTATTTGAGTTCATTTCATTATAATTACTGCAGTACAGGTTCTTTCCATGACACTAGTTAGAAAATTTTGAACTTCTACCTAAATCAAGGATTCTTCAGCTGTTTTTGTATCCTGGACCCTTTTGGCAGTCTGATGAGGCCAGATTTAGACCCCCTTTCTAACTCAGAATGTTTTTAAATGCATAAAACAAAATACACAGAATTATAGAGGAAACTCAATTGTAGTTCGATATATTTCTCTTTTTTCTTCTGTCTCTTCCTCCTTCTTTTCCTTCTTTTTTTCCTCCTCCTCCTCCTGCTTCTCCTCTTTCTCCTTCTCCTTCTCCTTTTCCTTTATTTCCTCCTCCTCTTCTTTCTACTCCTCTTTCTAAATAGTTCCTAGATCCCAGGTCAAGAACCTCTGCTCTAAACCTTTAGTAGTTTTAGCCATCGTACAACTTTCTGGGTAAAGCTAGGATATCATGGAATAAAGTTTGATAAGTTCTCTTATAATTTTAAATGCTTACACAAGGCTTATGGAGGGCCTAAGTATAAGTTAGATACATTTTTCCTCTTTAAATCTCCTAGATTCTCTATCCCCTCCAGATTTGGGGGCTCAAATTACCCAATCTGCTGAATTCCACTGCAAAGTCCCTTGATATATAAATGTAAAAACTTGACATAAAACTTCTATCCACCTGAAGCAGCCTCCAGGCAAGGACTGTGCCCTGATCGTTTCAATGCCCATTGTGATTTGCATTTTGCTGTCAATCCTTAGGGCAGGCATCATATTAACATTAATAAACACTAAAAGTTTCAGACAGACAGAAACACCTTGTGGAATCTGGTTTGATTGGTCAAAAATTAATCTTAACTGGACATAGGAGATTGTCATGGGACATCCCATCCCAGCCAAGGAAGAAAGTGAAGGATTTTGTCCATGTGTTTTTGTTGTTGAAACTTCAAGCCATAACTTGTCATCTGAGAAAGCAAAATCCAGAAGTGGGGGTAGTTAAGTTACAAGCCTGTATTTCATTCTGCCCCTTGCTGAAGGAGACATTTCTTAGGGCCCAAAAGAGTGACTTGGAAGATCAAATTAATTTCAATTTAACTAATACAATTTTTGAAATCAAGGGACCACAGGAAGACTCTTTATAGAGAAAGATAGTTTTATTCTTGTGGAATTGGTACAAAACAATGAAGGGCCTGAGCATTTTTAAACAGTGTAGAAAATCATGCTAAGCTTTAGAGGAAGGAAGACTGGGTTCAAATCCTTCCTCTGATACTTAGCAGTTATGTGTTCCTAGAAAAGTCATTTAATCTTTTTGAAACTGATTTTCCTTATCTTTAAAAATAAGAGTATTAGAAAAGGTGACTTCTAGGGTCATCTTATATTCAATCTATTACCCTCTATAAAGAAAAAAAAATCATGTGTATGGTTTCTTTTCCCTATTTTAACAAGAGGGAAAGGAAAAGGGAGGAGGAGAGGGGAAAGTAATGAACTTTTATATAGTTCCTACTATGTACCAAGCACTATGCTAAGCACTTTAAAAAAAAATATCTCATTTGATCCTCATAACAACCCTATGATTTGGGTGCTGTTATGATCCCCATTTTATAGATGAGAGAACTAAGATAAACAGAGGTTTGCCTCTTCAAATATGCAGTTGTGCCTTTTTATATGTAATTTGGCACAAAAGAACATGTCATTCTGGAATTGGAAACTAGGGAAGGAGATTAGTGTGTGTGCCCCTGGAAATGGCGGTGTCAAAACTTCCCAAATGACAAGATCATTCACTTTGTCAAAATCATTTTAAGCCTTGCTTCTATCATTCCATATTTGGTGAATCTTATTTATGGAAAAAGTACCCATTTCTTTTTTTTTTTTTTTGCTTTTTTTTTTATTTGCATAACATATGTGTGGGTAATTCTTCAACAATAACCCTTACATAGCTTTCTGTTACAAATTTTCCGCTCAACTCCCCACCCCTCCCCTAGATGGCAGGATATCCACTACATGTTAATTATGTTAAAATATTGGCAAATCGAATATATGTGTACATATTTCCAAACTTATTGTTGTGCAAGAAAAATCTTATCTACATAAAAAATATATCAGATAAAGGAAACACAATGTAAGCAAACATCAATCAAGGAGTATGAGAATGTTATATTGTGGTCCACATTTCACATCCCTCTCTCTGGGTGTATATGGCTTTCTTCAGTGAACAATTGGAGGTGGTTTGAAACATTTCATTGTTGAAGAGAGCCATGTCCATCAGAATTGATCGTCATATAGTATTGTTGTTGCCATGTATAATGATCTCCTGGTTCTGCTCATTTCACTCAGCATCAGTTCATGCAAGTCTTTCCAAGCCTCTCTGAAATCATCTTGCTGGTCATTTCTTACAGAACAATAATATTCTATAATATTCATATACCATAATTTATTCAGCCATTCTCCAATTGAAGGGCATCTATTCAATTTCCAGTTTCTAGCCACTACAAAAAGGGCTGCCACAAACATTCTTGCACATGTGGGGTCCTTTCCTTCCTTTATGATTTCTTTGGGATATAAGCCCAATAGAAATGCTGCTGGATCAAAGGGTTTGCACATTTTGATAACTTTTTGAGCGTAGCTCCAAATTGTTCTCCAGAATGGCTGTATCCGTTCACAGCTCCACCAACAATGCACCAGTGTCCCAGCCCTCCCACATCCCCTCCAACATTCATCATTAACTTTTCCTGTCATTTTAGCCAATCTGACAGGTGTGAAGTGGTATCTCAGGGTTGTCTTGATTTGCATTTCTCTGATCAATAGTGATTTGGAGCACCTTTTCATATGACTATAAATAGTTTTGATTTCATCCTCTGAAAATTGTCTGTTCATATCCTTTGACCATTTATTGATTGGAGAATGGCTTGAATTTTTATAAATATGAGACAATTCTCTATATATTTTAGAGATGAGACCTTTACCAGAACCCTTAAATGTAAAGATGATTTCCCAATTTATTGCTTCCCTCCTAATCTTGTCTGCATTGATTTTGTTTGTACAAAAACTTTTTAACTTAATATAGTCAAAGTTATCTATCTGGTTTTCAATTAAGAGTTCCAGTTCTTCTTTGGACATAAATTTATTCCATCTCCATAGGTCTGAGAGGTAAACTATATTACATTCCTCTAATTTACTTATAGTATCACTCTTTATATCCAGATCATGAACCCATTTAGATCTTATCTTGGTATGTGGTGTTAGATGTGGGTCAAGCCCTAATTTCTTCCACACTAGTTTCCAGTTTTCCCAGCAGTTTTTGTCAAATAGTGAATACTTATCCCAAAAGCTGGGGTCTTTGGGTTTATCAAAGACAAAATTGCTATAGTTATTGCCTAGTCTGTCTTGTAGATTCTACCCTATTCCACTGATCGACTGCTCTATTTCTTAGCCAGTACCAAATGGTTTTGATGACCGCTGCTTTGTAATATAGTTTTAGATCTGAAAAGTACCCATTTCTTAAACCAAGGTAAACTTGTTGTGGTTTAACACAACAAGTGTGTTGTGTTGTGTGGTTTCCCCCCAATCTCCCTCCACTTTCCTACTCCACCTCCATTCCCAGTGTGAAACTTCTCATCCTTAACTTAGAAATCTAGTTTATGGCAATTTTTCTCTGCAATTTATTCAAAAATATCAGCTCTTGTCCTTCTTGAACACATTCCCATTATATGCTGTTGGTGGCTGCCCCAGGCAGTTTTTGCTATCCTTTAGCTTACTGGTTATATGCAAAGATGCTGCCCACCTGTTTGACTGACTTTTTTCTTACTTCAGTTCTGGGATTTGACAGTCCTTTGAAGAGCTCACCAGTCCCTGAGAGTCTTAAGAATTTAACACAGAGAAGTTGAGCTCTGATCAGGAAACAGAACCATTTCTCAACCTCTGCCTCTTTCTCAATATAAATCTCTATCATACAAACCACTTAACAAGATATTCCATTAAGGCTGTTGTCTGTGAGAACAGGAATGGAATTATGATTGCAGAAATAAACGGGTAAATTGACAGATTTATCTTTGCCATCCTTTATCAACTTTCCACACCTTCATAGAAAGATTCAACCCTTAAATGGGCATGGAAAGTTGACAAACTCAATAATCACCTGGTGCTTTAGCAGGATGTCACTGTCATGTGTCATGTCTTTCTCAAAGCAGGTTGTTCCAAGTTCTCCCTTTCTGCTTCCCTTTGTCTAAGTTTCTTCTTTCCTTTTGCTTGCAAATAGAAAAGACATGAGAAATTATTTCTTCATTCTCATGCTAAACTGTAAGCCTGATGTGTATCTACTGTATAATACACCTGAGGGAGGTATTTTTCAATTTATAAATATAATAAAGAGTATCTACTGTTGCAGTCAAGTTCAGGAAGAAGGAGGTTTTGTTTTGTTGCAGCCATAACATATTTCTGCAAATAAGGTTATAGAAGCTTCAAACCCTAAGAACATCTCCAGGTCAGAAAAGAGACATTTAATCCTGTGTTGAAAAGTTCTATATTAATGGAATTGTTATGGCATAATGTTAAGAGATCTGATCTTCAAATCACAGTACCTCAATTCAAAACCCAGCTCCACTACTCACTGAAGCTCTTCAGGTTTCAGTCTTCCGTAAAATGAATAGGTTGTCATTTGAAGTCTTGATCTGTGATCATATAACCTCTTAAATAATTGTAGTAGAAAACCAGAACATTAGTTTAGTCTTTTTGTATAGATTTACAAAAATCTACACAAACTTATATGAGAAATCCAGTCATTTCATCTCTTAAGATGCAAAAGTTGTTAAAAAAATTATAGGCAAGAATGCCCTCACAATTTCCTATTTAGTAATATAATATGCCTGTGCAATTGAAGATGAGTTCTCTCATTCTATTAACACAATGTCTCTAAGGAGAAGAAGGCATTGATAAAATACAAACAAACAAACTAATAAATAAATGATATCTGTTCTATCTGTCATCATGCATGGAGATACCTATGGTCCCTAATACCTTGGAGTCTAGATTGGTAAATTACTTGAACTCAGAAGTTCTGAGTTACAATATTACCAAGCCAATCCGATTTCCATATTTAAGTATGATATCAGTATGAGAAGGGATGGTAATAATTATGTAAATTGCCTATAGAGGGGCAAATTGACCCACAGTAAAAATGGAATGATCTATGAATTGCTGAAATCTCTTATACCTTGGAAGGAAGGAAAGAACAATGAAGAAAGGAAGGAATGTAGGAACAAAAGAACAAAGGAAGGTGATGGAGGGAAGAAGAGAGGGAGGGAGGGAGAGAAGGGAAGAGAAGAAATGGGAAAGAAGAGGAAGAGAAAGAAGGGAAGGTAGGGAAATGGGAGGATCAGAAAAAGGGGAATACGAAGGGTAGAGGAGATTGGAAAAGGGAGGAGGGGAGAAGGTGAAGAGAAGAAAGGGAAAGAGAAAGGAGAGGAGAGGGAAGAAAGAAAAAAAGAGATCCTGTTAAGTCTTGCTGGCAAGAATTGTCCTACCATCCAGTACAAAAATCTGCTGTGGATACTGGTACCAAGGTACATAAGGAGATCATAATTTCTTTGGGCATTTAACTTAACAGTTTGGAATGTACTCCTCATTTTTTTTTCTCCTTCAGTTTTTTTTTTTTTTTTTTTTTGGCAGTTATTGAGGTATGATGTACTGGAAGTACTAGTGTTATCCCAAGAAGTTAGTGAGTTCTATTGTTTTTGTGGATAAAACCAGAAAGGTGACTCCATTCTAGTCTAACTTGGACTATATTCAACTAACAAATAATAAAACTACAGTCTGAGCAAGAATTTTTTTTTTGCTTTTCTTTAATATCACGTGATAGCTTAGCTTAATCTAGTTCACCCTCACATGGTAAATCTAGTTCCTTCAATTGCATCATCCTGATGAAACAGTGAAGACTAGTTTACTGGATTGTACTAAGATTTGTCAAATCCTCAAGGCTGCTTCATGCAAATATTAATTCTTTCCTTGCACTAAAAATTAGGCTGTGGGCTGGAATTGAGGCTGGACACAATCACTTCCATATTGAGACTCAACAAATATTCACTGTGACTACTAAGCTACCGAAGGTACTTTGCTAGTTCCTATGAGAGATACAAAGATGAAGTGTTATTCTTTTTTGCTTACAGTCTAACAGAGAAGACCAAATTCATACAGAAGTAACTTCAGCACACAAAAAAGAATGTAGCCTAGAATATCCTTTTACTATTTTCTGAGGCTGAACAGATTAAACCAGGAAAAGGTAACTATCAATAAAGTAAAAAGTTGTCAGATGGAAATTGGGAGAAAAAAAGATTCAGTACCAAGTGAATGTATCTATTTGGACTAAAGTGTGGGATTATTTTGTGTTTGTTCATTATTTCAAAATCAATAAAGGGAAAAGGAAGTATGGCAGACTTTGCCTTATGCTTATATTTTTGATGCAGTAAAAATACATACATAATATATACAAAAAGAGAGAGAGAAGATTTTTTTTCAAAATCAATATGGTGAACTTGCATCACAGTATAAATATGGGGTAGCTATTGTGCAGAGAATTATAGTTATTATGTATTGATTCCTTCTCTTTGCCAAACATTTGCACATTTCCACATTTTTTCTCTACTAGATAAATGACTCACAGTCATTGCAGCAATATTAAAAACTAAAGTTCCATAGTTGCATCATGTTCCCATAGTAAAGTGCAAAAAGGGTTGGAATAGATGCAGATCCCAGAACCTGGAGACAAAGTCAGTGGACCTTACCTTCCCAAACAGAAACTAACATGAATTGTATAGACTGTAGAGAAGAGTGGGTAAAATATTGGACTGGTAAGCAAGAAGACCTGAGTTCAAATATACTTTACTAACTATGGGACTGTGAGCTAGTTACCTAACATATATAAACCTCAATTTATTAATTTGTAAAACAGGCATAATATTATCTATTATATTCATTTCATAGAGCTGTCTTAAGGCTCAAGTAATAAATATACACATAAGTATAGAGGCAGACAGATAGATATATGTATATATGTTTGTCTCACACATACATATATATACATATAATCATATCATAAAATAGTACATATCAATTAATATACATACATAGATGGATGCTCTATAAAACTTGAAGCATCATAAATTCCAGTTATTAATGTAAGTATATGAGACTATTATTGTTCCCAGTAAATAATTTTTTAAAAATGCATTTATCAAGTGAATACTATGTGCCAGGAACTATGCCAAGATCTTGGAATAAAAGGAAAAGTAATAAATAATCCTTCCTCTCAAAGATCTCACATTCTAAAAGTTCAGTGCTATTAGACTCTTTGCGACCCCATTTGGTTGTTTTCTTGGCAAAGATACTGGAGTAGTTTGCCTTTCCTTCTCCAGTTCATTTTACAGATGAAGAAACCAGGGCAAACAGAGTTAAGGGACTTTCCCAGGTCACACAACTAGTAAATGTCTAAGCCAGATTTGAACTCAAAAAGATGAGAAAAATTAGTCTTCCATGCCAGGCGCTCCAACCACTGTGCCACTAGATGTCCTACCTACCATTTCAATAGTAGAGACAAATTACTAGGTACATAACAAAATATACAGAAACTAGATCTTTCTAAAATATGATTTAGAAAGTTCCAGACTAAGTAGCTTTCATACTTTGCAAGGGATTTTAAGTTCTAAAATGTAAGTGACATATAATAACTAGCAATCTTGGAAAATATAACATTTTCTACATGGAATAGTGTAATGATATAAGTTTTTTGGGATGGATGATATTGGCAGAGAAGAGTTGTTGGTTTGTCAGTGATGATCTTTTACTCTCCTAGGAAATGCTTGGCATATACAATCCTTTAGCAGGTGTAGATACAGCCTAGTTTGATAACACCATCACTTAAAAATTAACTCATTCCCTTTGCTATGATTATTCATAGCTATTTCAAGCAGTCACTTCATATTGATTTGGTTTCCTCAGGTCCTGTGACCTTGTGTAAACTACTTATCCTCTCAAAGACTTAAGTAATTCCCTAGAATTTATCAAGTCATAGGTGGGTTGTGTTCTGCTATGACAAAGAGAGTTCATTCATTGGGAATTCCCTACACTGAAGAATCATAATTGCTTTGCATATTCACTTTTGTGTATTTCATAGACTTTCTTGGAAAGAGAATGAGATTGCCCTCGACCCCCAATTTCTTTCTCTGTCTCTGTCTCTTTCTGTCTTTGCCCCTGCCTTAACACTTCACTATACCATTACCAAAATGTTGTTTTCTTTTTTCTCCTCCTTTTTATAGTCAAATTCATAGGAAAACAAAACAAAACAACACTATCTTTGGGTTCTTTGCTATTCTCTCCTTTCAGTTCTTCCTCAATCACTTTTAGTCTGACTTCTAATCTTATCACTTAACTGAATCCACTCTTCAAGCTTACCTCTAAACTGACCAATCCATTGACCCCTTCTTAGACCTTATTGTCCTTGACTTTCTGCCTCATTCAACATTCTGACAACTCTTTCCTTTCTGGCTTTGTGATTACTGGACTGGCTACTTATTAGACCTTCTCTGCTAGATGGATCAGTTATTATCCTTCTACTGACAACTGTGTATAGCTCTCCCAGGGATCAGTCTTGAATGCGTTTCTCTTCTCTTTGTTTCTCTACTTTCTTTATGACCTCCTTATTATCAACTATTTTATCATTATCAACTATTTTCATATCTCCATATTTTCAACTATCATCTACATATAAATAACTCCTAGCTAGATTCAGACATTTATATGTACACATAAATATATGTACCCACATATTACCTACTGTATTTTCTTTCCTTACCATGTTACCAACTATACTGACTACAGATATTTCCAGTTAGATGTCAGTAATTCAATAAACATTTATTAAGCATCTACTTTGTGCCAGACACAAAGGAAAAAAAGAGAAACACAAAACATAGTTCCTCATCTTAAAGATGTTCTGAAAATATCTTAAATTCCACGTTTCATTATCTTTCCATTAAGTACTCCCTTCTTCATAACTTTCCTATGTCTGTCAAAAGTAGCACCATCTTTTCAGTCACTCAAGTTAGAAGTTTTGGAGTTATCCTTGATTCTTTTTAACTAGTCAGAAAACATTTATCAATCCCTTCCTATGTACCGTGTACCATGCTAAGTGATGAGGATACAAAAAAAGAGGCAAAGGATAGTTCCTGCCCTCAAGGACATCAAAATCTGTGTCAAAAAGCACATAAAAAAATCACCTATGTACGAACAAGTAATATGCAGGATAAATAGTAAGTAATTTACAGAGGTGAGGTATTGGAAAGGTTAATTGAATTCAATCAATTGTCAGGTTTTGTCAATTCTACACACACAGAATTTCTCATATCTGTCATTTTGTATATAATCTAACAGCCATCACACTAGTTTAGACTCTAGCTTGTATAATTATAAAGGCCTCTTAATTGGTCTCCTTGCTGCCATTTTCTTCCTTTCCCCAGTCCATCTTCATATAGTTATGAGAGTAATATTTATAAAAGATAGAGCTGACCGTGTCCCTTTCATCTTCAAGTAGCTACAGTGATTCCCTCTTGCATCTCTTGTTCATTTGTATCCAAGTCCCATGTGGACCCATAGAATTTTGTCCATAGGGTATTCTTGGCAAAGATACTGGAATGGTTTGACGTTTCCTTTTCTCTTTTACAGATGAGTAAAAGATAAATAGGGTTTAAGTGACTTGCCCAAAGTCACAAAACTAGCAGGCATTTAAGGCTGGATTTGAACTCATATCTTCCTGGTTCCAAATGCAACACTCCATTCACTGCACCACCTAGCTGTTTCCTATTACCACTAGGATAAAATAAAAATTCCTATGATTTAGTATTTAAGTTTTTCACAATCTGGTTGTTGCAGCCTAAGCTTGTTATATATGATCTTACTCCATCCAGTCTATATATCAACCAAATTGTTCCAAATGTCTGTGCATCATTTACAAGCTTTTTATTTCTTATCTACATGCTGATCCCCAGTGCACTCCAACTTTAATTTTAACTTCTTTCAAGGTTTAGTTCAGATGCCATTTCTTAAGAGGCCTATCCTCATTTTTCTCCACTGGTGTTAGTGGTCTACAAAATGACTTAGAATTCACTTTGTATTTATTTTTGTGTTTATTTATCTGAATCCATGATGTTTTCTTCTCATAGAATGTAAGCCCCTTAGGGGTAGTGATTGTTTCATTTTTTTATCTTTGAGTCCCCAGTATCCATTACAGTATTTGGCACATTAATAAATGCTTCTTTTTGTGCTTATCATTGTTATTGTTAATGAACTAGTCAATCTCTTTTGAGAGTGACTAATAGAAATAAGTTCTAGGAGGACCTCATCGCCCCAAACTGATCAATGGCAACTTCAAAGCTTAGGATGGTGAAATGTTGGATTCATGATAAGCCCATCTATCTAAAGTCACCTTTCTCTCTTTCCCATTACCACCTCTTAACTATGATAACCATAATTGCCCCTGCACACAGTCCTCCACATTCCATGTCATAGTAGAAGAATTATGATGGTAAGCTAGGCTGGGAGCAATGGTAGTCAGCCTTGTGGAGTTGTGAAGCTAATGAACAAAGAACCAAGCTATTACAAAATCCTCCAGTTCAGTGGCATGACTTGTGGTTGAATAGTTTCTCATTAGAATTCCTGTTGTCCAAACACCAGACTGGAATATTTCATTAAACAAATATTAACAGAGATGGCAAATGAAGACAGCAGTTATCAAGACAGCATGCCCTCCAAGCCCCCACCCCTATATTTTGAGCAGTATAAAGATTTGCTAGCATACATGAGTTTTGAAAGGACAGTGCTCTTGCAATTGACTTCCTTCTAATTTCTTTACATGGTTAACTAGAGAAAATTACGTTCCATGGAAGATATAATTTTATCTAAGATAGAAATTCTTATAATGTTATTGACCTCTTTGACAGTCCCTTCTCAGAATGTTTTTAAATACTTAAAGGAGATAGTAAATTTCATTTTGAGATTAGTGAAATATTCAAATTTCCTCCATCCTTAGATATACCTGACTTAGATTAAGAAACTCATATTTAAAAGATAGGTTAGACAAGACTGGATGGGGAAGGGAGTGGGGAACAATAACCTCCTTTAAGTATCTAAATATCTGCTCCTTAAAAGAGGGGTCAGATTTTTTTGTTGATTTGTTTGTTTTTCTCCAGAGAATAGATCAAGAAGAACTATATGGGAATTCACAGAATCATGCAGTTAGAGCTGAGAGGAACCCTGAAGAGCTAAGTCCTTGATTAAACTAAGGCCTAGAGAAGGGAATTGATTTCTGAGGTCCCATAGCAAGTAAGTGGAGGCAAGTAAAAACTGAATTTTCTGATGTTAGGTCAAGTATTCTTTCCTTTTTTAGTTATGAAGGGATAAATTTAGGCTTGATGAAGATTTTTTTTAAATCCTTTAATAATTAAAGTTGTCCAGAATTGGAATGGGCTCTCTCAGAAGATGCTGTTGTTTATTCACATCTGACTTTTTCTGACACCATGAAGTTTTCTTATCAAAAATACAGGAGTGGTTTGCCATTTCTTTCTCTAGCTTATTTAATAGATAAGAAAACGGAGGCAAACAGGATAAAGTGACTTACCTAGGGTCACACTCTGAGGCAACATTTGAACTCAGGCATTCCTGACTCTAGGCTCAGGGCTCTATTTTCACTGAAACAAATAAGGAGATAGATTCTCCCTTACTGAAGCTCTTTAAATGAAGTTTGAATGACCTCTGGGCTAAGGTGTAAAGGGGTACTGGATCAGACAGAAGCTGGGAAAGATGGTGACTTCTAGCTCTGAAATTCAATGTGATTCTGCATGATCCCAGAATTGGAGGGAAAGGAGAAGGGAATTGGGGAGGTTGGGACAGAGAAGAACAAGAGTGAAACATGGAAGGCCTGAGACCTGTAGAATCTGAGTGAAAGGGACAATATATAAAATGTGTTGAAAGTGCAAGAAATGAAAGGTGCCACATAAATGTCAGTTAATATAATTTATCCTGCCTGAACATGGCAACAACTGGCACCATTTTGTGGGGTTTTGCCCCTAGCTTTGTATATCTGCCAGTTTGTTTATAAGTGGAGTAGAATGAATTTTTTAAAGTAATATAGTTTGAAAGAGATGAAAGGAAAATAAGTTGGGATAAACATCTTAGCTGGCAAAGGGACTTCTCCAGCCATAGAAACTCTTTAACCTTGCCTGAACAAGTTAAGGGCAATTTGGTATGTTTGTCACCTTTGGAAAAAATGTGCCTTTTTCTTTTTCTATGTTTAATATAGACAGAGTATATAGGAGCCCAAAAGCCAGTTCATTATACTTTGCATGTCAAACTCCTTAGCCAAATCAGTATATATACTTTTATGTACAATGATTTTGCCAGGAACTCATGTTGGAGGTTATGGTTGGGGTAGGGAGGAGGAAGGAGTATGCACTGTGGAGTTTGGAGTCAGAGGCCTTGGGTAAGCATCCTAGTACCATCATTTACAACCTGGGTAACCACTGACAAGTTGGGTCAGTTTTCTGGGTCAGTTTTCTAATCTATAAAATGAAGGGGTTGTACTAGGATGACCACTAAAGTCTCTACTGAGCAGTAGGTGGCACAGTGGACAGAACACCTGACCTGGAGTCAGGAAAACTCATCTTCTCAAGTTCAAATCAAGCCTCAGATGCTCATTAGCTGTGTGACTCTGTGTAAATCTCCTGTTTGCCTCAGTTTCCTTATCTGGAGCATGTTAGAAAAGAAAATATAAACCATGCCAGTATCTTTGCCAAGAAAATCCCAAATGAGATTACATATATAATCGTAAATGGCTGATCAACACATTCTCTACCAGCTCTAAGTCTATGAACCAACAAAACACAAATAACCACAGAATCCTAGCTTTAGATCTGGAAGGGATCTTATAGAATATCTAGTCCAAGACTTTCCTTTTCCAGTCATGGAACTGACACAATGACCAGAATGCTAGAGTTGGCTTCTAGTCCTGAGTTCAAATGCCGCCCTGGACCTTTATTAACTGTGTGATTCCAGGCTAGTCACTTAACTTTTTTTTTTTTCTGTTTCACTTTCCTCATCTGTAAAATTGTTAAAAAAAATGCACATATACGTAACTGGAAATAAAAGCTATGCTTTGTAAAAGCAGATGGATATGCTCAGTGTTATTAGAGATGAAATAAACTAAGACTCAGGGCTTTGAAACTAGGTCTCAAGTCCAGACGATTTCCTCATTCATTTTGGTTCAAATAGTCCAAGTGCTACTTTCTTCTGATACTATATTGCCAATTCAGATGAGTCATCTTTGAATATATAATCACAAATACAAGCAGAACAAGGCATTTGTGAACCTTAGGGAAGATTCAAATATTCTGTCCCCTTTATGTTACTGGCCACTGGAGGCTCTGAGATGCAACATAATACAAGCAACTTGACTTTTCACAAGTAGATTACTATGTATGCAATTTTGGAAGCATTAAAATATGCTTATGACCTGATTTCTAGCCATGAATATTTTCAAATTGTCCCTCTTTTGGGTGTCCCCAGATGCTACATCTATGCCACTATCTATATTGCCTTTCCAATCAACTCTGATAATAAATAAGGTGAGATATATTATTAATCGTTTTTTGTATATTTTGTTTAGTTCTTTTGAACACTGAATCTTGAGAAGTTTTATTATTAGCCCCTGAATTCTATTCCCTTATAAATAACATCTGCAGCTTCTGGGGGCTATTGGTCTCATCCAGTTTCTTATAGGCACTCTTTATTTTTTACCTAGATTGTTCCTTCCTGAGCCATGCTAATCTTGTCTAATTGAATATACTTCCTTAATACTGAACATATCATGGTTGATTTTTGCTCATCTTCTAGAAAGCTCACTGCATTTACACTCCTTCCTCCTGCATCATTTCTAAGTAGAATTTGCCTCTCTATTTGGAAAGACCTTGAATTTTAAATAGTCTCATCTGAAATGTAATCTTTCGGTTTATAGTGGGTTTCATTTGAGTCAATTTCCTTATCTTCTAATTGTGTTATCCCTGACCCCAATAGAATTACATACACCATTTCCAGAAGACTCATTAAGGCTACCAGGGTGAGTGTGATAACAAAAGCCTGATCATGGGCAGTCACCACATAAATTATTTGAGCTATACATAAACATACACACACACACACACACACAAGCAACAGCTTAAAGCAGTGCTTCTTTTTTGATCACACAGCTAGAAAGTGTTAAGTGTCTGAGGTCAGATTTGAACTCAGGTCTATCCTGACTTCAGGGCTGGTGCTCTATCCACTGTGCCACTTAGCTGCCCCCTAAAGCAGTGCTTCTTAAACTTTTTTCCACTCCTGCTCCCTTCTTGCCCTAGAGATATTTATGTGACTCTGGTTATAAAGGGTACTGTGGGGGGGTGGTTGGTTAGATAGGTTTATAATTCAAACATTTACTGACAATAAATCATAATTTCATGACCCCCATATTCAGAAGGAAGACCCCATATGGGATTGAGACTCACAGAGAAAGAAACTTTGGCCTAAAGCATACCCTGGTGCTCCTGCTCTAGCTTTTATGGGCACAAGAAAATAATTTCTTAATAGGGAAAAACTAACTTCCAATATTTGCTTCTTCTATGGAGTTGAGAAACAAGGATAAACAGAGACAGAAGTAGGAATTCTGAGGCAAAGAGTAAATGTATTTAGGGGTGAAAATGGAAGCAGTGTGCACCAATTAGATGCAATTGTTCTTGGAGAGAAGAAGCTCACACCTTGACACTAAACCATGGGAGGTAAGACTGGGCAGTCGAGGGTGTTGGGAGTGGGGGTTGGTGATGAGGAAGTAGAGTTTTGATTGAGAGGAATTATGGCTTTGGGATCTTGGAGAACAGAAGCCTGAGGAGGTGAGTGAAGAGCAGAGTTAGTAAAGCCTTACTGTGAGAAAATGCTGGGTTAGAGAACCAATTCAGAGAAATGCAGCTCTTCATCTAAGCTGTCCTTGGTGTCCTGAGCAAAGAGCCATGATTACTCCATTCTAGTATGGCTCCTAGAAAAGTGCCAATTTTTTTCACCATTAGGTAAATTGTGAAAGTTATTTAATTTCACCACAGACCGAAATCTGATTTTGTCTTTAAATCCACTGAGTCCATAGGATTAAGAGAGTAATTAAGAGAGTAATGTGGGGTTTTCAAAAGGTGATTTGGGGAAGGATTGTTGTAGAGGGTAAAGTCTAAAGCAGAGATTAAAATGGCTATTTTAAGGGAGAAGAGAATAAGGAATGGATATTATCTGAGAACACAAGAAGGAAAAGGAGAAGAGATTAAGCATTTATGTGGTGTCTACTATGTGTCAGGCACTGTGCAAAGCACTCTTTGTAAACAAATGTTATCTCATTTGATCCTCAAAACAGCCCTTTGAGATAGGTATTATTATAAATGTCGATTTCCAGAACAGGGAATTTAGGCAAACAAAAGTTAAGTGACTTGCCCAGGATCATATAGCTAGTAAGTATCAAAAGTCATATCCAACTCAGGTCTTCCTGCCTCCAGTTCAGCTATCTATCCATTGTGCCACCAGCTGCTTCATGGGAAAAGAAAATAAAGAGTTTGATGATATAAAATAGAGGTATAGTAATGGTGGAGAAGATATAAGAGGTTTGAGTATGGAAATGAAAATGGAAAGGAACTATGAAATTGAGTCAAATCAAAGAAATTCTTTGCTAGGAAATATTTGAGAACCCTTAATTTAGGGCCAATGATCAGACAGAAACAGCAGGTACATCATATTGATGATGTCAATGAAATCCTCTAGTAACATTTTCCTATACCTATCCTATCATTATTTAAAGGGCATATCTAATACTCAGAGGCTGTGAAAGATATTTTGATCTTTTATTATCCATTGCCAGTAAAAATTAGAGTGGGGAGACACTTTAAAAATCAGTAAATCTAACCTCCTTCATTTGAAAGATGAAGAAAGTGAGACACAAAGATGAAAAAA
Source organism: Myrmecobius fasciatus (assembly GCA_023553655.1). Classification (NCBI taxonomy): domain Eukaryota; kingdom Metazoa; phylum Chordata; class Mammalia; order Dasyuromorphia; family Myrmecobiidae; genus Myrmecobius; species Myrmecobius fasciatus. The sequence continues at coordinate 29,749 of JAJPUD010004550.1, read as the reverse complement.
TTTTTCCAAGTAAAATTCCTGTGACCTTTTACTCCTCCTCCTCCTTCTCCTCTTCCTCTTCCTCCTCCTCTTCTTCCTCCTCCTCCTCCTTTCTCTATTCCTCTCCCTCTCCTCCTCCTCTTCCTCATTCTTCTCCTCTTTTTTACCTTTTTCTTCTCCTCCTTTCTCCTTCTCCTTCTCCTTCTCCTCCTCCTCCTCCTTCTGTTTCTTCTTCTTCCACTTCTTCCACTTCTTTCTTCTTCCTCTTTCTGTTTCTTCTTCTGTTTCTTCTTGTTCCGCTTTTTCTGTTTCTTATTTCTTCTTGTTCCGCTTTTTCTGTTTCTTATTTCTTCTTGTTCTGCTTTTTCTGTTTCTTATTTCTTCTTGTTCCGCTTTTTCTTTTTCTTATTTCTTCTTGTTCTGCTTTTTCTGTTTCTTATTTCTTCTTGTTTCGCTTTTTCTGTTTCTTATTTCTTCTTGTTCCGCTTTTTCTGTTTCTTATTTCTTCTTGTTTCGCTTTTTCTGTTTCTTATTTCTTCTTGTTCCACTTTTTCTTCTTATTTCTTCTTCTTCTGTTTCTTCTTCTGCTTCTTCCATTTCTTCTTATTTTTTTTCTTCTTCTGTTTCATCTTCCTTCTTCTTCTTTTTCTGTTTATGCTTCTTCTGCTTCTCTTTCTTTCTTTTTATTGCTATTATTACTACTCAGTTAACCAATGTTTTCTTCATCACCTTATTGGACTATTGAAATCCAATTTCAAATGAGATCATCGAATTATGATTTAGAGTTGGAATGGATTTATGAGGCCATTCAGTCCAGCCTCCTCATTTTACTATTGAGGAAATTGAGGTCCAAGAAAGTTACATGATTTGCTCAAGGTCATATAAGTAGCAAGCATCAAAGGCAGTATTCAAATTCAAGTCCTCTGCCTCTGGGATACCATACTACCATAGCCTCATAACAGGTCTTCCTGTTAAACTTTATTCTCTTTTCTAAACATTGAACTTCTATTCAACCTTGTCTGCCTCATACAAAGATCTGGTCATGTTAGTTTTCTGTGTGATAATCTCCAGTGGCACTTAGTTGTGTGCTGAGTAAAGTTCAAATTTCTTTGCCTGGCATTAAAGGACCTCTGCCATTGCAGTCTTATTTCATATTACTCTTCTCTTCTCTATGTTCCAGCCTAACTGGACTATTTGCCATTCCACATATATCCTAAACCTTCCCATTGCTATGTCTTTGCTCATACTGCTTGCTGTGTGTGAAGTGTCCTCACCAAATATATATAAAATTTCTACCTATTCTTTAAGTCCTATTCAAATGTCATCTCCTCCAAGAAGTCTTCTCTGATCCTTTCCCCTCTAAAATTGGCAATGATTTTTTCTCCTTGAAACTCACATAACACTTCATTTATATGCATTGATCAAATATAAATTTGGTTACAAATGCCATAGGAATTTGTTTGAGAGGCATCATGTTACTGGAGAAAGAGATTGGCTTCATATTCAGAAAAACCCAGGTCAAGTCCTGGTTTTTATCTGACACTATCTTTGTAAATTTGGGCATTTCACTAAACTTTTAAGTGTACAAGGCAACTCTTTAAAACTGTGTAGTTGTATCAGTACAGCTGTACAACATTTGTCCATCTGAATTGGTCAAGGAAGTTCTTTACACAGGTAAAATTACAAAAGAAGAATGAGAAATAAAGTTATTGGCTAATGTGTCCATCATTATCTCTCCACTCATAGGCCTCGTTCAGGACATCATAAATTCTCATTTGCTTGTACTAGTAAAATGACCTTTTAATTAATTTGATTACTATCTCTTTCCTCTCTTATTCATTGTCCAAAGAACTTCCAAGATAATTTGTCCAAATCACAAGCATGACCATGTTCCTTTCCTGCTTAAAACTTTTAGAGGCTACCTATTGCCTCTAATTAATTAAAAACAAAAACAAAACAAAAAAAAAACACATATCCATTGGCTTGACATATAGAGCCATCCATACTTGGATTCCCATTTGTATTTCTGTCTAATTAGTTTGTGCCCTGTTACCCAAACCGAGGACCCATTTCTTCTCTCAGATTCCCATAGCCTTATTGGCCCTTGAATATGCTCTTTCCTCACCTGTGTCTTAGAATGCTTAACTTAAAGTTCAGTTTAGGTGTTAATTTCTATATCCTTTAATTCCTATACACCTTTGCTCATACTCCTAGTCGTTGGTGCTTTCTCATCAACTAGCTTTATATTTATTCATCTGAATTTGTGTTTTATTCTCTCAATAGAATATAAATTTCTCAAGGGCAGGAAAATAGTTTTTGGATCTGTAGTATTCACCATACTGCATTGCAAATAAGGAGTATATAATTATTATTTGCTAAATTGTGTTGATTCATAGTCACTTCAATTAAAAACTATTTCAGCACCTTTCCCTATTTTCAGCTCCATAAGAACAGGAATCATGTCTTATACAAACTTCGTATGTTATGTAATGCTTAACTTAATTCATTCTAAAAAGCAGAACTTAATTTACTTAAATAATTTGATCAGACTAGAGTCCAGACCTTTAGATTTAACATGAATTTATTAAGCCCCTCCTATGTGCCAAGTAATATGCTAAATATTTTACAAATATTAATTTATTTTGTACTCAAAACAACCCTAATAAGTGCTATTATTTCTATTTTTACATATGAGGAAACTGAGCAAACAAAGGTTTAAGTGGTTTTTTCAGAATCGCATACCCAATAAGTCTCTAAAAACATACTTGGTCTCAGGTTTTCTTGACTCCAGACGCAGTCATCTATCCAATATACCATATAGGTATCTCAGTTAGGTCTTCAGCTTGCTGTTGTACTTTCTCTTTGTGCATGTAAGAATATTTTTTTTCCTATAGCATAAAACAATGTAAAACAACCCATGAAAACTATCTCTGTGGTCTGTCTTTTGGGAGATTAACAAAGTAGCTATTGACTGGAGGGTTCAAGATATATTTTGTCTTTCCATACACATACATACACACAGTAGAATATAAACTCCTTGGGAGTAGAGACAATTCAGTACCCAGGATATAGTAGTAGTTTAATAAAGTTTTGTTAAGTGGAACTAAAACAGATCTCTCTCTCTCTCTCTCTCTCTCTCTCTCTCTCTCTC
>JAJPUD010004550.1:0-26609 GCA_023553655.1 Myrmecobius fasciatus | reverse complement strand
AAAGGGACACTAAAATGTTATTAACAAAAGATATCAAAGAGAGAGAATTCATATTCAGATTCCCCTGGGAAGAGAAAGACATATATGCCTGAACCCCATATCTTTAATGAGTAGTCAGGAAAGAGGAAAGTAGTAGAGTGTCAAAGGGACAGGAATATCTTGAAACTGTTAACACCTAAGGCTTAAAAGTCAAAGGAAGGCCTTTTTACAGAATTCTAGGAGAGAAAATACTCTCATTATATACTGTAACTATTCTTCTAATAGGAATTTAAATACTGCTTGATTGTTCATTTTTCCATGGTACAAAGGGGCATTGAAAAGTAAATCATACAAATGAAAATAAACTGATTCTGTTGTAAAAGTTGTCTTGATCCTAATTGCTAAGAGTTGGCTCAAGTGGCCTGGTAAGACATTCTTAACTCTAGAACTACAAAATACATTTGTCAACAATAATCTGTAGATAACTCTTATGCCTTGTATAAAGATTTAGGTTAGTGTTTCATACTGGGACCAGAAAGAGAGAAGGAGAGAGAGACAGACAGAGAGACAGACACACGCAGAGAGAGAGAATGAGTGAGTGTTTGTATCATTGAACATTTACTCCTTTTCAGACTAGTTTTGGATGGACCATGGTGATCTGGCCTCCCTGGAAGTATATTTTCTCAAAATATGTGCAGAGTAAAAATATATAAATAAACTATTTTTCCCTGGAGTTATTGTAATATGATGAATTAGCAAGTGCAAGGGATGTCAAAAGAGGCAGTGGACTCTGAGGAGCTCTCCATCTGTTTTACATTGTTTGAAACTCTGAAATGTACTACTGAAGACCTCGGGAAGAGGTTAGCCATAGTCTTGTCAACCAGACAAATCCTGAGGGCTTTAATTGGACAAATCCAGGTTCCTAGACCTTGTCAAAAAAAAAAAAAAAAAAAAGGAAAAAGTAAGGAACAGCAAAAGTGCCTATATTCTGCTTTTTATTTCCTTTCATTTTTTTTTTTTTTTGCTCAGTGTCAATCACAGTTGAATCCTTTTAAGACATCTGTGCATTTCATCCTTTTCTGGCTTTCCTTTTCACTTGATGAGTCATACAGGATGGTATGGTAAATTCATCATTTTGGCAACCTTAGGACAGTCATTCCAAGCTAATTAGGACCAGCATGCATAGAAAAGTAGCAAGATTTACCCAGAGAAATATAAAGCAGGTTACTGTTGAACTCCAAAAAGCATCCTCCAGCAACCCTTGGAAATATTTTGTGCTTCCATACCTCAATAAAGATCCAAAATAGTATGGCTTTGAAAAAGTGAGTAGACTTGGTGTTTGTACCAACAAAAACCAGACTTTTATCCTAGGGTCAGAGGTATTGATATGGAAAGAATGGTAGATGCTAGCAGCTGCAGTTGCCTCATTTTTACAAATAAGGTACCTGAGGCACAGAGGGGTTGAGCGAATTGCCCAGGCTTGCATAGCTAGTGAATATCCAAGGCAGAATTCAAATTTAGCTCTTCTTGACTCTAGGTCACCCAGCTGTCTTTTGGTTTTTGGTTGGTTGGTTTGTTCATTTGCTTTTTAATGGAGAGATACACAGAGATTCTATAATAAGGACAATTTATATTGTAAATTAAAATTAACCCTTATTTATAAAATAGCATTTAATGGTTGAGATACAAAGTTCTCACCTCATTGATTTGTTTTAGCCTGATTCTCCTTTTATGACCCCACATGTTGCAATAAAATGTCTTTTGGCATTTCATTGAGCAGATGAAGGAAAAGACATGGAATTTCTGCTCTTAGAGATACTAGTATGTAAAAAAAAGATGTCCAGTGTTTAAAAGGCAACTAATTGGTGTGATAGATAGAGAACCAGGCCTAGAGTCAGGAATACCTGAGTTCATTTGTGACCTCAGACACTTACTAGTTGTGGGACTCAGGGCAAGTAACTTAACCCTGTTTGCCTGTTTTCTCATCTCTTAAATGATTTGGAGAAGGAAGTGGCAAACCACTCCAGTATCTTTGTCATTGAAAACTCCAAATGAGGTCACCGAGAGTCAGACACAACTGAAAAATGACTGAACAAATAACAAGTGTTAAAAAAAAATGTTATGACCACCATTTTCATGATAGCTCATGCTACACTGGAAGTTCACAGCAAAGTGAAAAGGTAAATTTAAAGAAATGGCTTGAATGCAAGCAGCAAGATTGCTGGACATGTAATTAGGAAGTTTGAATACTACCTCAGACACTCAAAATCCTTGACAAGTTACTTAACATGACACTGGTCTCTGTTTTTTCAGCTACAAAATGGAACTGGACTTAATGGCCTTTGAGGTCTCTTCCAGGTCTAAATTCATCCCATAAATTAGAATTAGAATCCCTAATTGAAGTCCTTGTGGAGATGATAATTAATCTGGATATTTGGAAATGCTTAGACTATATTTGTACATTGGTGACACTTTTCAAACCTATGATGAGCTATTCTGATGAGTTCATTTAATGTTTTAAAAGTGGTATGTCATAGAATTTAAAGAGTCAAATAATAAAACCTAAAAGACAATCAATTACCTTTTACATAACACATGACTTCCAAGGGTAACTTTTTGTCCCTGCAAAGAAAGTCATATAGTCCTTTTTTGCAAAACTGACAGTAAAATAAATGCTGCTCACACTGGGAGACAATTAAAACTTGGGGAGGTAACATTTGGGTCTATTTAAAAAGTCTCAGGATATGCTTATAAGATGGATAGCAAATAATGAATAATACTAATTTGATTTAATAAAAAGGAGTAATGGCACAAATAATTCCAAACATTTCTGGCTTTGGAATATGTTATATGGCATTGTACATCAGAATGAACTTCCAAATTTGGGCTAATTTTAAAACTGATTTGTTTTCCCTAAGGACAGATAAATACCAACTAACACAAGCAAATTGCCTAAAGGCAAATTGGGTATCAGAGGTATACTGGCATTTGCCACAGGTAAATGATATTTGTTTAATACACATACTAAAGACTTATAGACAATGCTTTCAGTTTTCTACAGGACTTTACATGCATTATTTTTTTCAAGCTTTATCAAATCCCTGTGAAATGGGCAAGATGATTATTATTATCCCCATTTTATAAATGAGGAAATTGAGGACCTTAAGAAGTTAATTAACTTGTCCTTACTCAAATGATTCAGCATCAGAAGCATTATGTGAACCCAAGTCTTCCTGACTTCAAGCTAAGGGATCTATCCACTGTATCATGTTTCCTTAACCATCACATTCTGGCTAAATCATCTCCATCTTCCTCATGGATGAATATCATTTATTGTCTTTTCCTGTTTTTCCTTTTATCACATTTCTCCAGACATTTCATTGTCCTAATATTAAAGTGTAGTTACAGTATCGATCAGTTTGCTTTCAATTTACCGACATATTCCTCCTCAATGGAGGAATTCAAATAAAATGCATCTTTTGGTTAGAGTTATCATCTACCGACATTCATCAAAGCCTCATTTCTGAATAATTCTTATTCTTTGAAGGACATGTTTATTATCTAGGATCATAAAAATCCTAAATTTGGAGCTGGAAGAGGCTTTGGAAGTCATGTGGCCTCTTTTCATTTTTTTTCCCTGAGTTTCAAAATCTCTGATGGATCAGGTATACTTTGTTTTAATGAAAGGATCCTTTCCTTTTTTTCCCTTCCTGAAAAGAACCTTGCAAATTGAAAATGGTCATCTTTTCTCTCCCTCATTTTCTCTGTTCATTCGGATGACTTGTCTCTGAGATTCTTCCTATTTTTTCTGCCTTCCTACTATTAAGGTGTTCAGGGAAGCAGCTAACATCCCATTTATCAAAGTGTTTTATGTTTTCACTTCCTAAACCAAGGGAGCAACAATAAATACCAAGTGGGAAAAGTACCCATCCCCAATGTGGTAGTATGGGCCAAAGACACTGGAATAGAACATGAGCATTAATTTCTCTTGACCTTCTTAACATCTTTAGCTTCTTACCTGGTAAAAAGAGGAAGAGGAAGTACTTAAGAATGCTCCTGGAATGGATTCATTAGTGGATGTTTTTGTTGCCTCCTGTGTGATTTCTCTCAAGCATGCCCTATAGCATTCAGCTGTGATAATTAGAGACAATAGTCAAATAATTTTTAAAAATACCTTCAAACCTTCCTCATGTTAGTCTTTGTAAAAGCAGCACTAAAGTGACATCCCTAGAATATTAAAATCTAGTTTCTCAGATATTTTCAATAAGTGAAAAAAAGGACACTTTAAAATGACCAAAGGAGCCAGTTGCAGAATTCCCTAACTCAGCATCAAAGGAAAGTTCATTCTCTAAAAAGGAAGAAGAAAAAGACCTAGGAGCACAGGCAGAGAGTGTATTAGCCTCAGAATATTGGGAAACATTCCTTGCTCTTGTGCTGCCTAAATTCACATTGCTTTTTGATTCTGACATGTCCAAGACCTGTGGCAGGTGCTGGGTAGTAGCCACTCATTATTCTGAGAAAAGAAAATCAGTCTTTTCTTCTTCATATAAATCTAGTTCTTAGAACTAGTCAGATCTTCTCTAAGTACAAACACAATCTCTAATGGAATGAATGAGTGCCTTTTCCTGTATTTTTCTATTAGTCTAAATAGCAAGGAACACTAATAATAACAAAATGTGTGTATAAAATCTTAGGTTTGTAGATCATTTTAGGAAGAATTTATTAAGCACTTAAAACAATTTTAAGATGCCAGCTGACATCCATCAGATTTGCTAAAATGACAGAAGGGGGAAATGGCAAATATAAAAGGGGATGTGGAAAAATCGGGACACTGATGAACTGTTGGTAGAACTGTGACTTGATCCAACCATGTTGGAGAGCAAGATGGAGTTTTGTCCAAAGAGTTATAAAACTGTATATTCCCTTTGTCTTAGCAATACCACTATTAGGTCTGTTGATCAAGAGAAAAGGAAAAGACTCTATATGTTCTAAAATAAGTATAGCAGCTTTCTTGTGGTGGCAAAGAATTGTAAATTGAGAGTATGTCCATCAACTGGGGAGTGGCTAGACAAATATTGTTACATGATTGTGCTTTGAATCCTATTGTGCTGTAAGAAATAAGCAGATTGATTTTTGGAAAACATGGAAAGATTTGCATGAAATGCTGAAGAATGAAATTAGCAGAACCAAGAGAATTGTATAAAATAACAGCAAAGTTATTTGAAGAATAACTATGAATGACTAATATAAATATCAAATACTGAAATACTGAATCTTATACTCAAATCAAAAGAAGCTATGAAGGAAAATACTATCTATCTCCAGAGAAAGAACTGATAAATAGAAGTATTCATAGGGTGATTTTTACACACACACACACACACACACACACACACACACACACGTCAAATGGTGACTTTCTTTAGGTCAAGATGATGGGGGGGCGGAGATTGTTTGAAACAAAATGTAACAACAAAAAGTATCTTTAAAACACCTAAAATATTCTAGGTATTGTGCTTAAACCTAAGGATACCAAAAAAAAAGGCCCAAAACAGTTTCTACTCTCAAGAAACTCACCATCTTCACGGTTTTTTTTTTATTTTTTTTTATTTCACGTGATCCTCATGTCATCCAGTTAAGGAGGTGCTGTTATGCCCATTTTATAGATAATCTCTAAGGGAGATTAAGAGGTTACACAGCTACTAAATGTCTGCAGTATAATGGGATTTCAGGAAGATCTCCAGCATCCTATCCATCACATCAAAATGCCTTGCCAGAAATTCATTTTCACCTAGTCTCCCTAAAACAGTATCATTTCATTTCTAACTTGATCTGAACCCCCAAAATCTAAGTTATCCTTGTGCACACTCAACTCTCTGAAGCTCTGATAACCACTGACATATTACTAGATTCACCTTTGAGTTTTCCCTACAAATGGCTTAACCTTCTCTATGATGCTCTAGTGTTATACATTTGGGAACCACGTAGCAGAGTTCCATTCTGATATTTACAGATGGGAAGAGATCTTGGACTTTGAGTGATGATTAAAAAGAGCAAAAATGGTATGGTGATAAGAGAGTCATATTAAGAATCAAGAGATCAAGATTTGAGTTTTGACTCTATAATAATCATATCCAGCTTATTAACTATCACATGTTAAGGTCAGGAGTTGATAACCTGTAAATTACCTTCAAAGAAATTGGTCAGTCGTCATCTGCTATATTATATTCATATCAGATACTCATCCTTACTTGGTCTTCTCCCTTCTCCCTCAAAACCTCATTCCTACTTGGTCTCCTCCCTTCCCCTTCATGTGCATTGTACCTTCCTCCCTAGGGTATGATTCCTGTTTAGAATGTAAAGAAACTGGATGAACCAGTTTCTTTTTACATTTATATTCCCTCATCTGAAAAATGGGGATAATAAAACACTGCCTGCTCCACCAAGTAGTTATTAGCAAAAAACTTTTGCAGAGCTATGAAATAAGGAGATTGAATTATTAGATGCTCTCTAAGGTCCCAACCAATTCTAAAATCCTATGATCCTCTGCTTTCCTGTCTGATGGTTCTTCTTTATGCCCTTAATGGTCCAAGACCATGACATTTGTTGTAGTAAAAGGCTTTTAACTCTGGGTTAGTGGGACTTTTTTTTCCTAGTAAGAAGCAAGTCTAGGGCAGCTAGGTGGCGCAGTGGATAGAGCACCAGCCCTGAAGTCAGGAGGACCTGAGTTCAAATCTGGTCTCAGACACGTAACAGCTGTGTGACCCTGGGCAAGTCACTTAACCCCAATTGCCTCAGCAAAAAAAAAAAAAAAAGAAGAAGCAAGTCTACCTTACTTTTCAAGGATGTGCCTAGAAAAAATTTAGGTCTGAAAGAGGAAATGTCTTGCTATAGTAGGAGAAAAAAAGATTTTGCATTTATATAACTCTTTCCTCCCTCAGAGCTCGAAGCTCTTTACAAGAATTATACACATTTATTCTCATAACTCCCCTATGAGAAAGAGCTGGGAAGTATGCTCTGAATAAACAGTTTATTAGATTATTTAAAAGATAACCACAGAGTTGTATATTTACATACATATATTCAGGTTCTGTTTTCTAAAATGAGGACAGGAGAGAATGCAAACTGCAGCTGGCAATCTGGCCTGAATCCCAAGCCGGTTCAGGTTTGCTTCCACACTACTCAGTGGCAGACTCTGTAGCAGAGCCAGACTGTGAAACTGGGCAGGGGAATATTGTCTGATGGGACCCTCTGGTGTGATTCTTTCCATCTGAGACAGAGTTCCTTTTTAGGGGCCTTCTCTGACCAAAGAGATTTCTCTGCTTTTAACTCAGTTCTGAAAAGAATCTGTAGTTGGATAAGAGGTCAAAAGACCCAATTTCAGATCCATTTGCTGTCAGAATGACCTTGGGAAGTCACTTTAACTCCTGTGGACCCCAGGTTTTCTCATTTGGAAAATGAGAGGTTTGGATGAGATGACTTTTAAGGTCTGTTCCATCAACAAATCTATAAATTCTCTTAGCTAAGCTAACAGGAATGAGGGCAAGAGAAGAGGATGAGTGAGACAAATGAATAAAAGCAGACACCCAGCAAAGAAGTGATTGTCAGCTAGTGACATTGACCCTAGCTGGATCTGGGCTCAGGAAAACTTGTGTTCAAAACTAGCCTCAGACATTTGTTACCTTTGGGACTCCAGGCAAATCATTTGGCTTCTGTTTGTTTAGGTTTCCTCAATTGTAAAGTGGAGATAATAATAGCCTTTGCCTCCCAGGATTGTTGTGAGGATCCAATGAGTTAATATTTGTAAAGTACGTAGCACAGTGTCCGGCACTTAGTAGATGCTATATAAATATAATATATAACAAATATTTGACTCTGTATAAAGCTTGTAGGGCTGTAAATTAGAAAGAAAGATGATCCAATATACCAGGTTTCTAAGTGCATGTGTCTTGCCTATGGTTCTTAGCATTGTTCTTTGAAACCTCTTCATTACTCTTAAAGTACATAATATTCTGGGTTTCAGGATGAGATTGATCCACTATTAGATGCCTGGCCTTGAGTCTACATTGAATATTTCTGCATTTGTTATCTTTCTGACAGCTGAACAATTTCCTTCCCTACTGCAGGCCAGGAGAGTTGGCAGGACTGAGTGAGTGTTTTGTTCTATCAGAGATCACAGGCCTGGGAATTCAGCAAAATAATCGAAGGTCCTGTTAACCCAACTGTGAGTCTTTTGGGAGACACCTGGGACATGTTGCAGGAAGAGATCCTAAGAGCATACATATATGTAGAGTACATTTAGGAAAATATACAGGAAGAAAATGTCTCCAATAAAAATACCATGGCAATAATATAACAAATTTGAGAGCTGAAAATGGACCTTTTCCAAGAAATTAGGAAGATTACTCTAACTGAGCATGTGTTATGACTGGCTTCTGAGAAAGGAGAGCCATCATGCTCTGTCTACAGCCCTAGGCTGTGCTCCTTGTGTAAAAATGCCAAATGCTGACCAATGTCCTAGAACTGCCTGGGAATCACCCCATGAATCTGAATTTTTTTTTTCTGTATTTTTCTATACATATTTATAGAAAGAGACTTAAGAATTCTCACTGTTTCAGAAGAATGTGGGGGTATTTCAGTCTCACTCTGTTCCCCAGAAAATAAAATATAGAGTTGAAGAACATATAATATAGGTATTAGTCAGTCTTCTGAGGATAAAGAGAAAGGTGGAGTCTTACGTGGGATGGGGAGCAAAAGGGCAAAAAAGGCTCACATGACTCAGCCATCAAGATCACGAAAAAGAAGAATGGGGAACAAAACCCTATCCTTACTATTCATAGGCTTCCCCAGTTGTCCATGATTGCTATATGATGCTGACTCATTGAAACTTTCTTAGACAGAGGACATAAGAAGAGAAACTTTCATAGAAAGAGCAGCGGGCCTTCCCAAGGTCTTTCAATGGGAAATTACAAGGCTAGGTCAATCACTTACAGAAATTTGAATGAACAACATGAAGAGGAAGCCCTTTCTAACTGTCTCTCCAGGTTAGGTTACTCATTGGATCTAACACAAAGGAACTATGAATTCATTTATCCAATCAACAAGTAATTTGCTTGCAGTGCCTACTAGAGATGGTACTAACTGCTGGATTGGATTATCTATCTATCAGTCAATCAATAATCTATTTTACATTATTCCTGAGAGGGAGACGCAGAAAACAGTGACAAAAATGAGAAAAGAGAGGAGGCCCAAAGTCAATAATTGATCAAACCATATCAGTTGAATAGACAAAACAAGTGGCAGAAAAACTAGAAAGACAACCAAAGAGATCAGATACAAAGGGAACTGAATTTTAAGGCCAGAGAGGAAAGAGGGAAGAATTGGGTAACATCATTTAAATAATTTATTTGCTCATGTTAACCTGGGCAATCTATATTTTTGTAGGTATTCCTCCATTTCTCTTAGGTTATCAAATTTATTGGCATCAACTTGGGCAAAGTAACTGCTAATTATTACTCTGATTTCCTCTTCATTGGAGGAAAGTTCTCCCTTATCATTTTTGAGACTAACAATTTGATTTTCCTCTTTCCTTTTTCTAATCAAATTAACTAAAGGCTTATCTATTTTGTTGGGGTTTTTTTCATAAAACCAACTCATATTTATTTATTAATTCAATAGTTTTCTTATTTTCAATTTTATTAATCTCCCCTTTTATTTTTCAGAATTTCCAATTTGGTATTTAATTGAGGGTTTTTAATTTGCTCTTTTTCTAGCTTTTTTAATTGTAAGCCCAATTCATTGATCTTCTCTTTCTCTATTTTATGCAAAGTAAGCATCTAGAGATATAAAATTACCCCTTATAACTGCTTTGGCATATCCCACAAATTTTGGTATGTTGTCTCATTATTGTCATTCTCCTGAATGAATTATTGATTGTGTCTATGATTTGCTCTTTCATGGAATTGGGCAACATCAAAGAGAAAAACAGGAATGTACACTATCACCTTATGAGATCTGTCTCTTTGAATCTATTTTTTAAGGATAGAGTTGGTAGAAATAAGCAAGTGGTAAAGACACAGCATGCAACAATGGAGTATCTGCAGTAGCAGATCCTGGCATAATCCCAGGTTGGGGATGAAGCTGTCATAAATATCTAAGTTTACATGGGAGTAAAAGAATGTCACACTTTTACCAAGTGATAAATAAAAAGTTCTTTCTCCTCAGAGTCTTCAAGGAATAAATGGTTGTATCCCCCAGAGCCAGATAGTATGAGGATGAAATAAAATGTATTTTTTAAAAATACAACTGTATTCCTATAAAGAGGCAATTCCTTTCCCAGTCTTCCTACAACTGAGTGCATTTGGCTTTATTACAACATGAGAGTTAAAGATCTTATTTAACTGCACATTCATTAAAACAAACCTCTCCTCTAATTAGAGTAGGAGAGGAGATCAGATGGCAGAAGTGTCATATACTATGAGATATGGTTACTAAACTGGTTACTTTTGCTTAGGTATTTATCTTTATTATGAGCAAGGGTTCAACTGGGAGTGATGGTATAATGGGGAAAGGACAGTAGGGTAAAAAAAAGAAAAAAGAATAAAATCTTATTTAGGAATTAACACATAAATTGTTTATGTTTAGAAAAAACACAATTTAAAACAATAACAACTACTAACACTAAGTGCCTTCAGAATAATTGAACTATTATCTAGTTTGATCCATGTTCTATCCCTGCCACTTAGGCAGAGCTGCTACTATGTATTGAAAGGGCCAGAAACAAGTAGTAATAGAGGCTGAGGAGGAACAGTGCCCAAACAGTTTATAAAGTGAAATAGCACTGAATACTGGAAGACCAGATTAGCTGTATTAGTCATGGTTACAAATCCCCTATGCAAAGTTTTTTCGTAACAGAAAGCATGTCTACTGTGGTCTTCCAGATAGAATCTATGGGTCAATCTAAGCATAAAAGCTTATCTAGATTCAGGCTTCCAAAGTGCCTCTCACTTGGACCAAGACAGAGTCAACACAAGACTGTGCCCAAGAGCCCTTGGAAAAGCAATTCTTACCCTATTACCCAAGCTGCCAACCTTACTTCCAGTCTGTCCCCTCTAGTAGAAGGAAGATTCAAAATTGGTTGTTTGATTTTGAATATTTAGCTTCTCTCTTCCAGACCTTTCCCTGCCAAACAGCATCCAGGTGAACATCCACAGTGGGAAAGCAGCCCGGCTGTCCTTGACCACCAGCTATAACTGCCACTATTTATATAACAGATATATTATATATATAATATTTATATATATTTATATTTATATAACAGACATATTAGCCAAAGTAGCAAGGGGGAAAGAGAGGAAGTCATGTAGACCAAATGGTCCAAGTCCCCAACTACCCCAAAGACATTAATCCTAAGATTTAAGTCTGGGATCAATCTCAAGATCCCAGATTTGAATTTGAACCCTGAAGGTCTTCATTCCTTACTAGCAACCATCATCTAGAGAAACAAACTTTGGAGAGGCAGCCTTTCAACTTTCTCTATAGGTGCTACAGCCCCTACATTCTTAGCAGCAACAGCTATTGAAGACCCAGAAAAGATAGTTCTTACCACCAAAGTCTTTGGCTTTGTCAAATGGTTTAACATATGTCAGTTAGTTAGTCAGTAAATTTTATTATATACCTACTATGTGCCAGACACTGTGCTAAGTGCTAGGGATACAAAGAAAAGTAACGGACAGTTCCGGTTCTCAATGACTTCATAGTCCAGTGGGGGATTTATATAGGATAGTTTGTAAATAACCAACAGACTGGGATACTTAAGGAATTGATAGGAAGTGGTATTCAAGCTAGGATTTGAAGGAAGTAGAAATGAGGAAGAGGAGAATTCCAAACATGGGGGGACAGCCAATGAAAATGCTTAGGGTCAGGAGATGGAGTGTCTCTTTAATATGAAAGGTAGGATATAGGTATAAGAATGGGTGGGTAGATAGACAAGATGTGAAGTGCTTTGAATTCCAAAGGATTTTACATCTGATACTGAGAATGATGAGGAGTGTCCTGGAATTTAGCAGGATCAGGTTGTCAGACCTATACTTCAGGAAGATCATTTTGACTTTTCAGTGGAATAGGGAGAGATTTGTGGCAATAAGACTAATCAGCAGGATATTGCAATAGTCCTGATGTAAGGTGAGAGAACCCTTGCCAGGATAATGGCAGTGTCAGAAGAGAGAAGATGGCATTTATGAGAGATGTTGCAAAGAAGATTTTATAAATGGAAATAACACTAAGGATACCATATGCCTTACCACATAATCCTATCTTTCTGTCCAATATATAACTGAAAACTCCTCTCTCATTCTGCTGGAAGATGAGCTGAAAATAGGAACTGTCTTCCTTTTCTATTTGCATCCCTTAGCACCCTATTTTACACACATTAAACATTTGATAAATACATTCTCATTCAGTCATTTTCATTAGCACCCTAATTTACAAACATTAAACATTTGATAAATACATTCTCATCCAGCCATTTCAATTGTCTTTCAAATTGAAGATAAGCTTTCATGCTTAGATTGACCCAGAGATTCTATCTGGAAGATAGCCATTCAATTCTTATTTTCTTCCAAGTCCAATCTATTTTCTTAGATTGACTCTTCATTGAGCCCTGGATGTTACTATCTTTTTTTCCCCTATAACATATTACATTTTATCTTAGTATCAATATGCAAAAGAGAAATGGATTCGGTGAATCCAAGCCATGATCACTTCCAAGATATCCTAGCTGGAAAGATCTTTTATTCAAATGCTATGTATTGTCTGGCTTTGAGGAAGTGGGTGGAGGTGGAGGGGCTGAGATTTAAACTCTAGTAATAGAACATAGTTTCTGAAAGTATGACCATTGTGGTCTTCCAGATAGTCTGTGGGCTGATCTAAAATATAAACATTAGCTATGCAACTGCTATGAAGGAACACTAAGAATGCTCACAGGAAACATTAGAAGAAAAATTTTAAAGGGAGAAAAGAGGAAATGATGTTTCCTTGGAGTGATTTTTTCCTGATAGGAAAATAGTGATTGTGTCATAAAAGCACTAGGCAGATAACTTGGCTTCCCCCACTGTTGCCAGTTTAAATAGGGAGCCATATGCTTGTATCCTAAGGGCCTGAATATGGTAGGTCAATCCAAGCAGTTCTGCATGGCTGTGAGTCATAGAATATCACAGTTTCTGAAGAATTAAAGTTGAGGTTCACTCAAAGGTCAATGATAAAGCATATGGTAGACATGAGAAGGCTGTAACCCATTACAAACAGGACACATAGAAGAAAAGAGGCATAAAAATAACATCAAAGAAATATATGTTTAGAAAAAGGATTGATCATATTGCAAAATGGACAATACCAGGGCTCCATTGATGTCTATTCATATCTAGAGAAGTAGAAGGAGGCAATTAATGAGACTTCCTGGAGAAGATTTATGGTAAGGGAAGTATTGAAAACAATCAAAATGGGTAGACATGAATGAAATGTTTAAATTATTAGAGGGAACAGACATGAGAGCACATATCCATCAAAATATCCAAGTATCAAATTTTGAAATAGTTTTTATGCTTAAATGACCAATCTGATCCTATCACTGGGTAGGGGGGCAGGATGAGCTTAAGGAATTCTTACATGATGAAACTTCTTTGACCAATGCTATATGGCACTTTTACTGCAGTTTATAGTTTATGCAGAATTTCCTAGAGCATTGAGAAGTTGAACAATTTGTCTATAGAGTCATAATATAGCCAGTTAGCACCAAAAGCAGTTCTTGATCCAGGAGGTCACTAATACATGCTCAGCCAGCTTTCTGAAGCATTTACACACTTTAAAATTGCATCTGCATCATTAACATTTTCTTAAGTTTAGACAGCTAACAACAGAAGAATAAATCAAGCCCTGTTTGTAGCATTTGCTGAGGTGTTGGTGCTCATGCTAAAATTTTACAGTCAGCTCATGGGAGACCTGGTTCTAGCATACCCCTGAAAAACAAGCTTTCTAAGCTCTGATCTAAGCTTTGTTCTGTCAATTCTACCTCTGATAAGATTAATTTGACTAAAAGAAACCAGTGTGCATCAGTGTTTGAAATTCAGAAGCCCTAAACCCCAAACATCCATAAATATTTACTATATACATACACAATTGTTCTGTGTTAGATTGCTATTCACTTTTGCTTTTTCTTATTCCACTAAGTCTTTTGTACAGTATGGTAGTGTGAACTTAGCCTGAGATCAGACTTTTTTTTTACCTTTTACAATTCTACATGTTTTGCGTGAATTTTTTGGATTCATATGAATTAAAATCTATATACTTGTAGGCATGTATTTGCCAAAGATTTGTGTCTAGGGGCTTCAGAGACATGAGTCTGTTTGTATAATTTGTCCTTTTTTATAGAAGAAATGAAAATGAAGGGAAGTAAAGTTCCTCTTGCATGGTCACTTAATGGTTGCTGATTCACAGCTGTAAGTGACCAGAATTAATGATGCTTTTTCAAACCTACTGTAAGGCTAAATTATCACTTTCACCTCTAGACTTATGAGGAAAGATCTCCATGTTAGTCTTTGTGGCTGCTTTACACTATACCTGCAGACTAAGGAATCTGCTCCTCAATGAAGAGAATTATTAAACAGACTTTTATGACAACCCCCCAAGATAGCATTTCTAAATCAGACTCCCAGTACTCCTGTCAAGAAGATCAGCTGAGGCAGAGAGAGAGAATCATGGTCTGGTAGTTTTGTCCTAGAATATGGAATTAAAAGCACCAAGAATCAAATGTGCAGCTCATTCACTGAATTATGAGGCAGTCTTCAAAAAAGTAAGTTACATTTTTGCCTTATGATACATTTCAGTAAAGTGTCAGTGAAGGAGAAATGTTAATCAGTTTCTGGGAATTATGAAATCCTGCCTGGAATTATGCATCAGGTCCCACCATGGTCTGTCTACTAGACTGTTTTCACTGGGTATAATAAGAGCTGTCAAAGGAGATGAGGTCAATTAAAGATTTAAAAAGGCACATCTTAAGGTAATGTTGCCCATTTTGATGCAAGTACAAAAGAGTAGGTTGATGGGAGAGGTTTTGGTATGTGGAGAAGGGGAATTATATTACATTTGCAATAAAGTAGATTCTGAAATCTACTGTATAGGAAAGAGAAGAAGTTCAGAATATTAGCACCATAAAAGGTATTAGGGGTCATTTCATATAGGTTCTTCATTTTGTAGATGAGAAAGTAGAAGTAGAAATGTAAAAAAATCTTGCCCAGGGTCACCCAAATCAAGTGACAAAGCTGCAACTTCAACTCAAATCTCCTGACTTCAAGCCAAGTGCATCTACTTCCTGCACTTGGATGACTCTTTAAATGTTCCATTGGGATATTCTTTAAAACTATCTTTACTGCTGCTGTTTAAATCATCTTATCTGCTGCTGAAGAGAAATTTTGTCAGAATTTCAGTAAACAAGATGTATTCAGAAGACAGCCTTTGCTTAAAAAAAATAAAAGAAATCCTTCTCTAGTGAGTTAATTTAATTCATTTTTCACTTGCAAGTATCAATGCAAGTAATGGATTCCCTTCTTTCTCACCCCTCTTACTGTTCAATTGTTCAGGAAAGTCTAATTCTTTGTTATACAGTGGATTGTACTTTTCATAGGGTTTTCTTGGCAAAGATACTGAAGTGGTTTGTCATTTCTTTTTCTAGTGTACTAAGGTTTACAAAAATTAAATGATTTATCTTGGGATCACACTGCTAACAAGCATCTGAAGCCAATTTGAATTCAGGTTTTCCATTGTACTGAGCTCCCTGGCTTCCTCCTCTCATCCCTAGATAATCTTTTTTTTTTTTTTTTTTTTTAAGTTTCCATAAGTGAGAGATCTAAAATATGTGTGGTTCCTTTAAGACCTTTTGATATTAATCAATCAAGGGAACTATGGTGCTCAGTCATTGTCTTTTTAAGAGTTGTGGCTATGTCAGTATCTGGCATCCATAAAAGGGAACAAGCTTTTTGTGAAATGTGGTCTGCTGCAGGAAAGCCAACAATCTTTGGAGTTTTTAATTACCCAAATCATCAAACCATCTCTGCTACAGACTCCAAAAGAAGAATGCACAATTTGGACATAAATTCAAAGTGTAAACATCTGCTCTGTATTCAGAGCTCAGAGTGTAGGGATGTCTGTCCTTTCAGTCCCCATTATAGAAATTGGATATGTCACAGAATTTTGTTCATTCAAGTGATTCAGTGATTACATGTAGGTTTAGTTTTTTCTTTAAATGAATACTGGTTTATTAGTAACACTAATATCTTGTGTTTGTATAGTGTTATATGTGACAACACTTTGAACATTCTAAAATGTTCTGAACCAGGTAATCATTTGGTACTGGTAGAGTTAATATTAAAGTATTATAACAGGGCCAGACACAGGGTCAGAGAACTAGTATTGTAAGGGGACTTAGATATCATTTCATTTTCTCATTTAAAAGATGAGAAATTTGAGGACCTTGGATCTTAAGTAGTTTAGTAAGGTCAATAATAAAGTCAATAAACATTTATTAAGGATCTGCCATGTGCTGCTAAAACACAGCTAGTAAATTTAAATATTTAAAATATTATAGATCAGGAACTGGGAGGACTTTACAGGTCCTTCTAGTCCAATCCTATAATTTTACCAATGAGGAGGGTTATAACTTCTCCTAAATTTACATAGCAAATGTCAGAGGCAGAATTTGAACTCGGGTTTTCTGATTCCAGAAATAGAGTTCCTTTCATTATATCATACTTTGTTATTATGTCCACTTCATAAATGAACTTTGATGGATCTCTTTAACATTGAGGTTGTGATTGACTCAGGATTACATGGGCTTAAGTACAAAAGCAAACCCTAGAGCCCACAGCTTTGGAATTCCAATTCTATGTGTTTTCCACAGTTCAACATATTGAATCTATTTCAAAACAATCCTGAGTACAAAACTGAACCATGTAGATCTTGAATAAGTCCCAATATGACCTTAGACAAATAATATTTTGTTTCTGGACCTGATTTTCCTCATCTGTGAAATGATGGGGTTGCAGTAGACAATCTCTCAAGTCCCTTCCACCTCTAATGGGATATGAACCTCTGATTTATGATTTATGGGCAAAAGTCATGCAGCAAATCCAGTCGGATATTTAATAGGTCATGATTTATTTCAACACTTGTAGTGAATTTCCATAGTTCAGAACCATTGGGTCATTTTTTCTTTGTCATTTTATTCCTTTTCTCACTGTTTTGCACCCAAATAAGATTGCATTTTCCAACTCTCTTGATTCATCTCCCCTGAAAAAGGGCACTAACTCAATACTGAAAAGATCAGGGTCCAACTTACCGGTGAGAACCATTGCATTCAATATGCAGATGCTAATCCTCCTTTATAATTCTGTTTCTAATTTAGAAGCTAAAATAATTTTCCAAAACACCACTATTCATCCAACCCTAAGAACTATACTTTTTTTTTTTTGCCTCATCAAAATTGAGCTTTTGAAGGGAGAAAGCCTATTTATTCACTAGCTTAATTAACATAAATTGAGAATTTCCCCCAAGGAGTCAGAATTTCCTGGCAGGTTTCTCTAATCAAAAAGAGGGGCCAAATATTTAATTGACATCTATCCACAATTCATTTCAGTTATCCTTCACCTGTGATTACCCAGTTCTAGTGTACTGAATGCAAGGAGCTAATCCCAACAGAATTACTTCCTCCTATAAGCAAACAAAAGGAGGAGGGTGGGGAGAAATTTACTTAATAAATTATTCAGTTATATTCAAACATAATGCACCTGTTGCATTGTTCAATAGAAAAACCCCTGCTGTGTCTTTCATGTACTTTATCGAGGTAAGAAGCAACCTTTATGATACTGATTATACAGACCCAGGAAGTGTCATAATCTGACTTCAAAGATAGAGGCTTACATTTGGGGCCTACAATAAACACAGAATAATAACACTTTCTTGTATTTTCAGAGTAGCATGCCCTATGGTGCCCAATACACTTTCTAGCACATAAACTCTTTTAATCCTCATGACATCTTTGTGGAGAGTACCAAGACAGAGGATATAAGTTATTATAGAAAAAGTACATTGCCACCTGCTTCCTATCTTTTTCCCTGTGTGGCTTGAAGGACAATATCCATGAAGTCTGATCTCCTTGGAAACAGGTGATGCTTTTTTTTTTCAGACTGTTCTAAATGAAGGACATGAAGGGGTAAATGTCTGGCCTAAAGTCACACAAATATTAATTTGTAGAACCACAATTATGAATTAGGTTTTCTCTTTATGACTCCACAGTCCAGTCCATTATCCTGTGCATTTCCAGATTTTTTCCTTTTGGCAACAACCCTCTTTTTCAGTTCCCCATCTTACTAAGATGCTAAAAATGTAAGTAGCAAATGTTGTATTGTGTCCTTTTCTATATCCTGAATGCAGTACAACATAATAGTTTCATAAATGCATGTTCATCAATTGTCAACTAAGAAAACATGGATCTACAGGATCTAACTCAAAAAATTCCTACCACATACTCCCTTTTTTGTTGTGCTGGATTTTGAGACTTGAGATTCCATTAGTAAAGGGAATTCCACATAAAAAAACTCCATCTACCAATGTAGATCAACAACTATTCTGCAATTTTTTGTCAGACATAAATGGGGCATTAAGAGATTCAATAATTCTTCCATGGTCATAGGTAGTATAAATCAAAGGCAAGGCCTGAGTCCAGATCTAATTGGGTCCAGTGTTGATATTCTATTCCTTTGAGCTGATTCTTATATATTCCCTTTGGTGGCAGAGTCAGAGATGGGGGGAAGGAGGAAAGTAGACCTAACTATCCTAACTAATGTTGAATTGCCCGCCTTCTTTTAGGTCTGCTGCCTTATTTCTTTGACTTATTACCTTGCATCTCTATGCCTTGGACCTAAGGACACATGGACACATGACTGTCACAACTTTTCAGTTATTTTAGTTGACAAGGGCTGGCACAATCTGAAGACATTTCAGGCCAAGGTGAAACTGCTCAAGCAGTCAGCAGTTTGAATGAAATTGTTCCTTTCATCCCCATCCATGCCCCTCTGAGACTGAATACAATCAACATAAAAAATTCCATTCACTGAAAATCGATCTTGCATTTTTCAGGGTCTTTTCCCTTTGCTAAGAAGCCTGAAAAGAAGCAGATTTTGCACTTCAGGTCCCTGACACCCTTACAGCTGCCTGAGAGTACAAAGCACAGCAAATTAACTTTGGTGTGAGTTTTGCACTGGTACCATGGCAATCCTTCTATAAACACAATGCCAGGAACAACGAATTTTCTGTTTCAACTAGTGCTGAACAAAGGAAGTCAGGTTATTTTTCCCAGGATAAGGAGCAATAAAAATTCACTGGGAAACCAGTAGAAACTATTTTTTCCTTGCCCTGTCGGGTCTGAGAGCCAATAATTCAGCCACAAAAACTAACATCACCCTTTCTAGAACAGTAGGTCCTACTGGGACAGTGATTCCAGACAGCTGCTCCTTTCTTGTCAAACACTGGTGTCTGTGCAAGTTAAAAATAGATGGACCCAAGACCCACACATATCCAGGAAGTGGCGGGCAGAGCCAAGCTTCAGGAGAAACAGAGCGGGTGTTCCACAAAGGTTCTCTCCCACTGTAGGACATAGTATCATTGATTTGGAGCTTCGAGGGGAGTTCATAAACCATAAGATCCAATCCCTTCTTTTATACAGATGAGGAAACTGAGGCACAGAGAGGTAAAGAGACCTACCCACCCAGAACCAAACAAATTTTTAATATCTTAGGCAGCATTTGGTCCCAAGTCACCAATCCCATACATGTTCTGCTGGCTCGTAGCACTCCTAAATGAGACACAAATTAGATTAAAATGTAATTGGGATCTATTGAGCCAAATAGATAAAAATAAAATAAAGCATAAATATATTTAAACTATGTAGGCCACAGGAATCATTATATACTAATTAATGTTCCTGTTTCTCTTTGAGTTTGACAGCACTGTACTACATCAAGCTGCCTCTCTTTTCATCTTGAAATCCAGGTGAGAAAGAGAGAGATTAAAACACAAGATCTGGTTTTTGAGCCAGGTAGTACAGTAGCTAGAGAGTTGGACAGAAGTAAAGAGGACCTTGAGTTCAAATTCAGCTTCATTGGTGTATTGGTTTTATGACCCTAGGTAAGTCATTTAATTTCAGTCTTCCTTAGTTTCTTCAGCTGTATAATGGGTATATTAATAGCCCCCACCTCTCTGGACTGTTGTGAGAATCAAAAGATATAGTATTTATAAAAAGCTTTACAAACTTTAAAGCACAATGTAAATTGTGCTAGCTATAATTGGTCAGTCCCCGGACCTTGATGGAATGATTCAGCCTAGCAGCTGTGCTTCCTGTCCCACCTGCCAATTCTCCCCTGCCTGGCCCACTTGCCCACACCAACACATTTCAGTTGGCAGGCAGCGAACCACACATTACTTTTACAGATTCAATTAAATATCATGTTTCTTCTTACTCTGTTGAACCATTCACTTAGTGATTCATGCCATCTTTCTCCCACTCTGTTTCTCAAGCAGTAAATTCAGTCTGAAGGAGCATTCAGGGTTTTCTGCACTTGAGAATCTGGTTGTTGCTATTTAGTTCAATTGAGTTTCTGACACATATCTGAATTCCAGAGTCTATGACCAATTAACTGGAATTAACATTGTGTTCAGTGGCTTAGTCAACAAATCCATCAACCTTTGAAGATCTTATAAATCCTATTTCCTTTTTCTCTTCTGCATTCAGTTTAGCAGCCCAGGCAAAATGACAACCCAAAATAGGGAACATTTCCATTTATCCAAACGATAAGCAGACAGTGGTCATACGAAAGACTGCTTCTAGAGTTTCTCAGAGGTTCATTTATTCTGGCTCATTTTACTTAACAGCATTCAATTAGTAAATGAAGGATCCTTGTAAGGAAGGTGATGATCTCCTCAGGAGTTAGTTGTATCACAAAAACATTTAGTACTTTGTGACTGTAAGTATTGTTAATGGATGACATATGTGACCAGAAAAGTTGTGCTTTCTGGTAAATTTTTTTTTTTTTTTTTTTTGCTGAGGCAATTGAGTTTAAGTGACTTGCCCAGGGTCACACAGCTAGGGAATGTTAAGTGTCTGAGGTCAGATTTGAACTCAGGTCCTCTTGACTTCAGGGCTGGTGCTCTATCCACTGTGCCATCTAGCTGCCCCATAAATCCTTTTAAAATAGATTTTTATTGGCAACTTTTGTTTTTATATTGCTTACATATCCCCCATATTTCTTTCCTTTCCCTCTCTCAAAAAGCCATTCTTATTTTATAATTTTTTTTTTAAAAGGGGGGAGAGGAAAGAGAAAAAAATTCAGCAAAAACTGACCAATACATTTAAAAAGTGATGTTATATACAGTATCCCACACCTATTTCTCAAAATCTTTAAGAAGAAAATAGATTCCTACCTTTGGTTTAGTCTAAATCATACATGAAAGTAGCAGATTTAATAACCTCTGATCAAATTCATTTTGCCATTCCTTTTTATTACTTTTACAGTTGGTTTTTATGGGAATCAGTAGCCTTCTATGTGCCTCTTTTTCAGACTTTTGTTTTATTTTGTTTTTCTGGTTAGATATTGTTTCATTCCATGGAATGAAACCCAGATAATAAGGAAGGAAACTTGTACTGGCAAGCATAGATAGAGCAAATGTAAATTTGCTGGACCATACTTACATTTGCTTATATGATAATCTTGGGAAATGATTTACAAAGCTAATCTAGGTATAGTTTTGCCTATTAGCTAGAAGGATGGATTGGATGAGCATTTTTTCCAAACTCTGTCCTGAAGAAAAATAGTGATACCTTCAACAAAAGTGGTGAAATTTTCAAGCGGAGTGAATTTGATGGAAAAGATAATGAGTTCTGGTTTATACATGGGTAATTTGATGTATCTCCAGGACATCTATATTTAAATGTCTAGAGGCAATTAGCAATGTGAGACTGATGCAAAAAGGAGAGAGCAGGACAATATATACATATATTTATATATGCATGTATATATTCACACACACATACAAATATAAATATATGTTGGGGGAGAGAATCAATTGACTTTTCTGACCTTCAGATTTCTCATTTTCTAATTGGTCAAATGAAGATAGGAAGAGCACTTATCTCATAGCATAGTTGTAACTATCAAATAAGATATAACCTTAAAACTCTTAAAACTCTTCTCACCATCACCAGCACTACTACTATGATTATTACTGCTACTATTCTGTTACCATTACTACCATCTGTACCACTGCTGCCATCACTATCATTCGCAACATCAGTACCACCAGCACTCCTGCTTTTACTACTACTACCACTACCATTACTATTACTATCATCAATCACTACTACAATTATTACAGTGACTGCTCAACTATTACTACTACAACTGCTGCTGCTGCTACTACTATTACTGAATAGCCAGTGGAAGAAATATAATGTGATAGATCTAACCACTAAATTTAAAGGATAACAGTTTTGAGAGCATAGGGCTGTTTCAAATCCTAAAATAGGTGGAAATAAATGTAATAATAAACTTTACTTTTTGCTTTTGTTTTTATTGGACTTGTGATGTCATTAGTAGAGAGAACTCTATCAATAATCAATATTGCCTTTTAATAAGCTATGCCATAATGGGATAGAGATGGACTTGCTGCTTTGAGTTCATTTTTACCTTCTCCTCATCTTACCTTGTGCTTATATCTTTTACTTCCTGCCTTTAAAAATGTATCATGTAATAAAAAAATTCTTCTTTAAATACTTCTTTAAATACTCACTAAATAAGCTTATCAGATTGCGGGCATATCTATAATTCATCTCTGTAGAGGGTTCCAGTGAATTTTACACCAATAAAGAGCTTGGGTCCATAATCATAATCATAAGCCTTTGACTTTATGATGCTGTGGCTTCCAGCTTAGCCCAACTGGCTGTATCCTCCTAAAATTTCACCCTCTAGTCCAGGTTAATATGTAACTGATTTTTCTTAGAAGAGTGAAGCCACAAAATATTCAGAAAAAGGTATATTTTGACACTGATATTTCAATGTACTTTGCTTTTTTTAATGTACTTTAAATTATTTAAATTGATTTGGAGGCACCTAGAACTACATTTGTTTGTCAGGAAGTAAATTGTCAAAGAGAATTTTTACCTTTCTGAAAATACCTTTAATATTTTAGCAAAAAGCAAGAAAGTAGACTTAGTATGCATGTCAACAATAACATGAAAACAACTTTAATGGCAAACAAAACAAAACAACAATAACCAAAAAACCTCCCCAGAACTCTGAACATGTATAAATGTATAATTTCTGAATATATATAAAACTTGATTTTTCTAAATAGAGGTCCAGTGTGCTCAACTAGTATAACATTTCTGGACCATAAAATTGCTATAATCTCAATCTAGCTGTTGACATATATTTTCCAGATGAATCCTTTCATATAAACCAGGCCAATAAATCAGGGGGGAAACCAGACAGACAGGGCAGTTTTCAGGAGCAGGGACTATAATTATCAGTAACTCACATCATTTGCCTATCCCCCCCAAAACAAACAAATGCTCTGTTTAACTAGATCTGGATCATTCAGATTGATATATACTAAGTTGTCATCTCTGAAAAGAACTTTTTTAAACAGTCAAGCACATGTTTAAGTTAGTTGTCTAGCATGGACAATGAGCTGTATTTTTTTTTTTTACTTTTTTCTTTCTTTTTTTTCTTCCTTCTTTCCTTTTACATATAATAAAATTAAGGCTCAGATTTTTTTAATTACTTGTCCAAGATCACATAGGTAGTAAAGTAATGAGCTGAAATTCTAACCCAGATTCTCTGATGCCAAATTTAGAACACTTTTCATTGCACTACACTACTGCACTACTATTCACTGTACTATTATTCATTACCTGAAAAAAGCCAGTGATCTGTAGAATTCACAATACTTTGAATTGTTGCCCAGTTAAGAGCATCTTGGTTCAGAGAGCCTAAATCACTAGAGAATAAACTAGTATAAATTTATTAGGGCACATGAGGGAGAACTAAGGGAATCTGAAGGCAGATCAATGCATATTATTTTAACTTTATTTTTTCCTTTTAAAAACTGTAATTTTTGCAAACTTTTCTTTCACAACATGGCTTATATGGAAATATGTTTTATATAACTGCACGTTTATAACCTATATCAAGTTGCTTAGTGTCTATAGGAGGAAGGAGAGAAGCAAAGGAGACAAAAATTTGGAACTCAGAATTTGATTTAAAATGAATTATCTCAAATAAGTTCCCTTAGGGTGTGTGCCAAATTTCACCTTAAAACCTTTGATTCTTCCATCATCGGGTAAAGATTGGGCTAAGGGATGAGCAGGAAGAAGAGTTTTAAAAAATAATCTTATCTGCCAGAATGTTTCCATTCCCAATATGCTTCACAGATATAAACCTTTAAACTGGCCTTTGAACCAACTTAATGGGATCAATGATCTGTGAGGAACCATTGGCATCATTGAGCCTGATCTTTGCCATTTTATAATGGAAGAAACTGGAGATCAGAGAATTAAGTGGCTTCTCCCAAATTAAATATAGAAGTAGCCAAGTCATGGTCCTGTGTCTCCAAATTTAGGATTCTTCACTGCACTTTGCTGTCTCTTACCATTTGTTATTGCTTAGTTGTTTTTCAGTTGCGTTTGACAATTTGTAACATGATTTGAAGGTTTTCTTGGCAAAGACAATGGTTTGCCATTTCCTTCTCCAGGTCATTTTAGAGTTGAGGAACTGAGGCAAAGGGTTAAGTGACTAGCCCAGGGTCACACAGCTAATAAATATCTGAGGCCAGATTTGTATTCATGAAGATACATCTTCCTGATTCCATGTCCAGTGCTCTACCCACTGTTCCATGAAGCTTCTCTTATATTTTACCTTATATTTAAGGAGAGTAGAAGTTGGGATTCTGTTTGGGACTGGATTTTCAGAAATGCTTTCCTCCAATATTGCCAACCTCAACATTAAGGTTTTTTCTTGATAATAGTGTCTCATCTGTAATACCTGTTTCCAAGGAACTAAAAATGTTTAATGCTTTTATATAGACATTGTCCTTAAAGCACCAGGGAAGGAGGTAGGAAGCAGGTGGCATTATCTTCATTTTATTGATGAAGAGATTGAATCTAAGGGTAAGTTATTTTTTCAAAGGTCACACAGAAAAAATTTTGGAGAGAGGTGTTTTAGAAATTGTACCTCCTGTCTCTCAGCTATGAGACCATTTTATTAGCTTACTTTTCTGTCTGGAAATTTTGCCAAACTGTTTTCCTGACTTCAGTTTGAATAAATTGATTCTTATGGTAACTGTTCTTTTAAACAACTCTGCTGGTACAGTACCTCTTTGAAAGTGACTTGATTTATCAGCATTAATTAACATTTATTGAGCTCTCAATGGGTATGTTGTACTATGAATATATATCAGGGAGTGGGTATGATGCTGTAGGCTATTTTGTAGCAGCATTGTAGGTCTTTTATATAGATACTTTACAGAAAGCCAATATGTTTTTTTAATGGAAGATACTAAGGTTTTTCATTTGATCTCTTATATTTGTGCTTGTCTGGAATCAGTTTAAAGTTATGTTTATATGGTATGTTCCACAGAGAGTTTTTAGCTTGGTATTTCTAGTGATCAGCCCTGCTTGTGGAATTAGAGTCCTTAACCTGGGGTCCATGGATCCGAAAGTTATCAAGGGATAGGTTTTAGAGGGTCCATAAACTTGAAAGGGAAAAAAATATTTTTGCTAATATCTAACTGAAATTTTCTCTTAGATTATTTTAAAATATTTTTTCTGGGGGGAAAAAGGGTCTATATATAGGCTTCATTAGATCAGCAAAGAGTTCCTTGACACAAAAAAAGGTTAAGAACTTCTCCCTTAAAGGGAAAGTCTTGTGAGTCCAGAAATCCTGCAAGTACTTTCCCTTGATTTCTTCCTCTCTTTTGGTTTCTGACTCCTATCTGGCTAGTATTTCAGATCTTGACTCTGTTAATATGTGAGTTAGCAAATAATTGCAAAATACTACTGTGGAAATAAGAGATACTTTAAAACTCTGAATTATGGTCTTTATGATAAAAGAACTAAGTCTAATTGAGGGGTTTTAATTTAAAAAACATTTATTTAAATGAGCCCTAGGTGCATTGCTTTATGGGTTGTCCATCCAATTGTATATTATAATCTGGATTACAGTCACTCTTTATTCAGTTGGTCTTGCCTAAGTGGATTCTTATGATTACTCATGTAAATGATTGTAGATTTCATTTGAAGGTTTTGCAAAATATTCCCAAGCTTAATGTAAGCAGCAGACTCTCATCTGCCAAAAAATGGTCCTCACCAGCATAGTGCCTGGCACATAATAAATGCTTGTTGATTACTTTATTGATAGATACCATCTTTCATTTTACCTCTGCATTGGATAGCTTCCATATTAAACATTCTCCTTAATAGTGGAAAGTAACTGTGCTGGGCAAGTATTTCCCTTGCTTATTAGAGGATT
>JAJPUD010004549.1:166760-192594 GCA_023553655.1 Myrmecobius fasciatus | reverse complement strand
ACACACACACACACACACACACACACACACACACACACACAATTTTACACACATACACACATGTACACATTCAATACAAGCATGCACTCATACACTCATACTTAAACACACACAATGGTGTGTACTTACACACACACTCACACATGAGCATGCACTCACACATATGTACACACTCGTACTTAAACACAATGCACACACGACCACGCGCTCCTCCACACTCCCATTTATACATTCATATTTCCATTTATTCCCAGATATACACATGTACACACACATGGACATGCATTCATTCACACACACACACACTGCCCCTGTCTTCTTCTGGTTTCCCATTATAGACAAGCCTGAAAGGGAATGGACAACAAAACCTAGAGGATCATCTAGATGCCAGCCATTATTTTCTCTGCCCTTGGCTCTTGTGGTCTCAGCTGTCTCAATCCTTGGCTTTTTCTCCATTTGGCTTTTTAAAACTCCTCCTTTTTGATGGTCTGAGTTTTCTTTTGCTCTCCATAGTTAACCGTGAGCACGAACACCCCTGGTTCTCTGCTTACGGATTTTTGGATCCCCACTCTTGGTTCCGTCTCCCATCCACATATCTTTCAAACTGAAGCTGCTTAATTTCCTCTGTGTCTCTTTGTACAAATACACATCAGTCTCTTTACACAAGTACCCCGTTTCTCTCTAGCTTCAGATTTTCATGTTTTTAAGTTACATTTCATTTTCTCAACTATCATATGATTGAGATCACATGATTGAGACCTTCTGCTAAGTGGTCGTGATCTTCTATCATGTCCAATCATTCAGTTCTGTCCTTGAGTTCCTCGCTCTGCCTTTTCAACAAGATTGTATGAGCTACTGTATTGAGGGCTTCGCTTTCCCCTAGCCTAGCAATTAGTGAGTGTCCTGTCAGAAAATGAAAAAAGTTATCTGCAGTGACCTGCCTCTAGCCTCTCCCCTCTCCAATTTATCCTCCAAACAGCTCCCAGATTGATTTTCCTAAGCATAGGGCTACCCACACCACTCTTGGGCTTTCTCTTTCCTTTTTTTTTCCTTGGATTGAAAGCCCTTCTCAGTCTGTCTGCACCCTCTGCTTTCAGACAGATCATATACTTCTTCCCCATAGATCCTCTGTGCAAAACAAACTTCAAGGATGTACAGAAATATCCATGGCTCTTTTTGAGGTGCAAAGACTGGGTTCTGAGGGACTACCTGCTAATTAGGGAAAGGATAAAAAAGGAACGAGAGGGAATACTATCGTGCCAAACTTGTTGACATGATTAAGAATCAAAATTCTGGAGGACTCGCTATAAAATAAGCTGCCCACTTCCTGATAGAAAAGTGAAGAGTTTGTAATTCAGAATAAGACAAATATTTTTTAGGGCGTGAGCAATGTGGAAATTTGTTTTGATCACTCTATGGTTTGTAATAGTTTTTTCTTTGCTTGTGTCCTCAATTGGAGCAGGGAATAGCACTTAGGGGGAAGATAGGGATCTTAGCTGATTTAAACAAAATGTAGAAAGAGGAAAGATAGTTTGGGGGTTCTGATGAACACAATGACCCACTATGATTCCTGAGGATTCACGATGAAGCCTGCTTTCCACCTTCAGACAGAAGTGGTGGGCTCAGACCACAAGTGGAGACACAATAAGAAATGATGTACATGGATGTGCATATATGTATGTATATAACAGATGGATGTGTTGTAAATGTGTTCTTGCTTTCTCAATGAGTGCAGGGGAAAGAAAGTGGGAGGGAGAAAAGGTTGATTTTTGAAAATAAAATTTAATTTTAAAAAGTGGAAGTTGTCTTTACAAATGTCCTTCCTTGCTGTGGATGGCGCTAGACTCTTGAAGCCTTTGCTACCATAGTACATGTTTTGGGAAATCCCAATAGGTTGGGTCAGAAAGGCTTCATGTTTGCCTCTGATGATGGACTTTTGTTTCTGTCAGGTGCCGCCAAGCCCAGCCAAGTGCAGACTTTCCTCCCTGAAGGGAATCCAAATGATGGCTTTTACAGATGTAGCAACTCTTGTATCATCTGAGGAAACTCAGAGATCCTGAACTGATCAGTCCTTAAAGGACTGATTATGAATTACATAATTGAAGTCAAGTATTAATATTCATTAGCATAATGAATATTAATTATTCATTAACATAATGAATATTAATTATATCGGAGTGATTCAAAATCATGTCAGAGGTTTTCTTAAATAATTACACCCACTGAGTGAAAATTTTAAAAGGAGAACTTCAGAAAAAACCCCCATCTCATTCCATTTTTCATCTTTATCATATTCTGTCATATGGTTCTCCAAATGTTTGCTGTTCACATTTTGTATCTTTTTAATTAATTGCCTTTGATTATTGTCATTTCTAGGTCTGGGATTCAGATGGGAATGATGTCACTCCCAAACCCCTTTTCCATCCCGATCCACATTTTCCTGGATCCAAGAAGCCTAGTAAGCTGCTCGTGTCCCAGGATGTGTCTCTCGGGTCAGATTTTACGGGCTCCTACACCATGTTTCAGAATACCATCAACCCTAGTTTTGTGGGACAATTCACAAGGTAGGGAACGGCATGCTGCGTTTGAGATTCTTTTTATGTCACAGAGAACTAATAGATGGATACATGTCTATACCTGCTTATAAATGATCATTAAAACATTTACATGTGTACGTTTATCGGGATAGATTTTTTTAGGGTCAAGTGCTTATGGAATTAATTTCTACCTCTGAAGACAGGCTTTATAGAAAAAGATGAGGATGTTGGGGGTATACCCATGTATACTTTCCTTCTTCATCACTAAAGGTCAGCATTAGGAAGCAGCACTGTCTCTAAATCCAGTGCGTCTACCTCGGAGTCCATTGGAGAAGACCTGGAAGAGCCATCGTATCGACGAGAAACAATCTCCAGTTATATTGGTAAGAAAAAAAAATATTGCACATATCAACAGATAGATGGCAGATAGACATGGAGCAAGAAAGAGAGGGAATCAGAGAGACAGAGACAGAGACACACACATAGAGACAGAACAGAGACACAGACAGAAGGAGAAACAGAGACAGAGACAGAGACAGAGACCGACATGGAAACAGACAGAGCTAAGTGGATGGCTGAATAGATAGATTGATGATAGATGGATCAATACCTGTGATTATGTAGATATAGGACCTGCTAGGAGAGGAAGCTCCCTCCTCCCACCCCCATGCAGGTCAGCCCCTTCTCTGCAGTTTATAGCTTCAATCAGATAATTTCCTTGGACCACTGAGAAGTTAAGATTCCATGACCAGGATGTGTCAGAAGCAGAACTTGAATTCAGGCCTTCACTGTCTACTATAACTCATTGTCTCTCTCTAGTATGAATGAAGATGCAGTGCTCTGTAATTTATAATAAAAATAATATATAAAATTTTGAATTAACACAATAAAAATTCATAAAATACTGCAAAGTTGATATTCAATAGATGCACTTGGAGGCAGCTAGGTGCTGCAGTAGATAGAGCATTGGCTCTAGAGTCAGGAAGGCCTGAGTTCAAATGTCGCCTCTGACACATAATAGCCATCGATTTCAGCTATCTGCCTCAGTTTCCGCAGATGTAAAATGGGGATAATAACAGCACCTGCCTCCCCAGGATTATTATAAAGATCAATGTTTCTTTCCTTCCTAAAATTATATATATACACATATACATATATATGAATATGAAATATATATCAATGAAGCCATTTGAAAAGTTAATTACAAGGTATTGTGAAATACCCCAGGAAACACCTTTTTCTTCTGCATGGCTCCCATTACACCCTCATGGCACAAACACACAAAGTATGTATGAAAGGAAAAAAAAGGGGGGGGGAGGGAAACCAAGCACTTATTAAGCACCTACTGGGTACCAAGCACTGGGCCTAGCCCTTTCCAAATGGTATTTCACACAACATCAGGGAGGGAGATGTTATTATGACCCCATTTTGCAGCTGAGGAGACTGGGGTGCCCAGAAGTTAAGAGGCCACCCCAAATCACACAGCTAGTGCGTCCTGAGGCTGAATTTGAATTCTGGTCTTCCTGACTCCAGGCCCAGCACTCTATGCAGGTGTAACCGAGCTGCCCCGGGGTGCACAAAATTTCTGAGAAGTGATGTTAAATCCAGAGAAGGGATTCTGTACAGAATGGACTTAAGAAAAGCGGGATGAGCCTAGTGACCGCGCTGGGAAGGGCCTGCCCTTCTCTCCTCTCTCACCCCTGGGAGAGCCCCCCATGAGGCGCCCACGATCGCTGTCTCTCTCGCCATGCGCCCATTTCTGTAGCGCTCTGGGTCTCAAAGAAGGGAGCTGCAGGGGGGCGGGTGAGGGGGAGACGGCCCCTTTGCGGGGCTACATAGAATCCCGCGGAGGGACAGTCCCTGGGCGAGGGCGGCTTGAGGAAGGTGCTGCTGCCTCGGGAAGCTGGGGGGGGTGCGGCAGCTCCTGCCTGGGAGGGGGGCACACCGGCGCGATGAGGCTTCGAGCTCCAGGTGTCCTTCCCTGAGCCTCGGCACAGAGAGGGGGTGAGGGTCCCCCCCTGTGGAGTGGACCCCTTCAGGTTCCCGGATCACAGCCGAGCTTTCTCCCCCCTCCCTCACGCTGCTTTTGGGGCGATGGCCCTTAAGGGGGCTCGGGCCGAGCCCTTGGTCTTGTCTCTTTCTTTCCTTCCCCTGCTTTTGTTCGGTGACGCTGCTCAGCGTACGCTGCCATCCCTCCGTGCACTCTTTATCCAGTGAGTTTATCCGGGTTTTCTTGGGGGGGGGCACTAGGCGAGGAGATCGAGGCTTGTGATGGCGGCCGCATCTCGGCCCTTCGGGTCTCCGCATCGTGTTCAGCGTGGCCCCAGAAGCCACCTTGGCCAGCTTGTCCCGGGGCTCTTGGGACACATCACTGACCCGGGCTCGTCCAGGCTGCTTGAAGGCCTGGGGGGGGGGCGGCCCTTCCCCCTCCCCAGGCAGACTGTCTACACTGTGCGGGAGTCTAAATCAGCCTTTCGGTAACTTTTACCTGGGGGGTCCTGATCCTCCCCCTCAACCCCTCGTTCCCCCCCCCCCCCCCCGCGATCTATCGGAAGCCCGTCTAAATACCCCCTCCAAATCCCTGAAGATAGCAAAGCTCCTCAAAATGAGAGCAGCTAGGATCATTACCCGGGGTTAGGGTCTGCAAAGCATTTTACAAAGGGCTCCTTTGGTCGTGAGCAGCCCTCAGAGCTGCAGTTGTTCCCATTGCACAGATGAAGACCCGGAGGCAGAAACCTTAGGCACTCGTCCGGGATTACTCTCAGGTTGGGTCCGAATTGGAACTCGTATTCCCCAGTCCGGGCCAGACACGCTGGACACTCCGGCGCCCCCTCGTGGCCCCCAGTTTCTTTCTTGAGCATCTCCGGGCTAGATGTCTTTTTTCCTTTAACTCATCCTTAAACATGTTAGTCTTTGGCCCCCTCCTTTCTCCCCTCTCCTCCTCTTCCCTCCTTCTCTCTCCTTATTCCCTTCCCGTCTCTCTCCTTCTTCCTTTTTTTCTTCCTCCCCTCTCCCTTTTTCTTCTTCCTCCTTCTCTCTTTTCTCCTCTTCTTTCTCCTTCTCTCTCTCTGTCTCTCCTCTTTCTGTCTCTCTGCCTCTCTGTCTCTTTTCCTCCACTCCCTCCCCACTTCTGGAAGGCTGATTTCTGCTTGCGGCCTTGTTGCCCGTGTCCTAAAATAATGTGACAGATACTCAGAGGTAATCAGGGTTTCCTGGTGTGGATGGGCCAGGCCCTTAGAGACGGCATCCCCTTCCCTCCTGGATTCTGTGTATCTTAGTATCTCTAAATGGCAGTGGAGAGCTAGAAATCAGTGAGTTGATCTAACAAGAACTGAACATTTCCTCTTAGAGCACATAGAGCTGAAGCCTTTAAACAGAACATGGAACAAAATGCATTGATCTTTCTGAAGGTCATTGAATGCGGGCCTCAAGTGACCAGCAAGCACTTTGCCCATTGCCCCCCTCTTTTCAGGGGATAGTTGATAAGAACATTCAAGTCTCTGTTCGTATTTCCAAACCACTTTGAACAGAATACAAAGAAAAGAGCATCAGATGAAGAGTCAAGACACTAAAATTGAGCATCCTAATCTTGACCTTCCTATTTGTGTGACCTTGGGCAAGGACCCGAGAGTCTCTGGGTCCTGAGCGGACCCAGACTGCTCAGTTTTTTTTTCAGTTCTCACTCCTTTAACTTGGATGAGAATCATCCTAAGAATTCTCTTTTTGCAGCAACCTTTGTTTTTAGTCCTTGATGAGCTCTCTTCTCTCTAATTTTGTTCATTTAATTTGCTAAAACTTATCAGAAGAAACTTTCTTTTTTTTTTTTCCTGGAGATCTGTTTTCAATCATTTTCAATTCACCTGAGACCTCCTGGAAGACTGTCTCTCTAAAAATACCTGGCTAAGCTCAACCACAGCCATTGGGCACATTTGTTAGAGTGCTCTAGAGATGCATTTCCTCATACTTGCCTAATGACATCTATGTGACACAGCCATAATAATTGTGTAATAATAAAGAGATATTTTAATATAACATAATATATAATTAATATAACAATATAATTTTAATATAATAATAGCTAATTCAAAAGAGTGCTTTGAAAGTGGCAAAGGGCTTTTTGTATTATTTCTTTTTTTGGAAGCTTTTTGTATTATTTCATCTTTAAATATATTTGTTTAGGCCACAAAGCAAAGTGCAGAGAGAAGTGGTCTCATGGGGTACAAATCCCGTCTTTGAGGCTCACTGGCTGCATGAGCCTGGGTGAAATTATTTGAACTCTCAGTGGTCTGGGCAAGTCTTTAGACTTTGGGGGTTGGGGAGAAGGGGCTGAGCTATGTTGGTAGCACTCCCCTACACTAGTGAAATCAGAGTTATGGTCCCTATCCCCACCCCTGTAAGTGGGCTAGCCCTCAGTTAATGAGAAAATTTGATGAATCAACAAACTGTATTCCCATCTGCCCTGGCTAACCTTAAAGTATTCTGACTCCATTAGACTCCATTAGAAGGAAGGTTTCACTCATCTTATCAATGGGGATGAATTTTACCTCTCTCAGTGAGTGATTAGATAAGTAGAAGTAAAATTAGAAATTGAAATTGTGCATTAATGTGTCTTGTTTGATCATTTGAAAGATCTCCAGTTTAAGA
Organism: Myrmecobius fasciatus; assembly: GCA_023553655.1. NCBI lineage: Eukaryota > Metazoa > Chordata > Mammalia > Dasyuromorphia > Myrmecobiidae > Myrmecobius > Myrmecobius fasciatus. The sequence continues at coordinate 185,413 of JAJPUD010004549.1, read as the reverse complement.
AAGAAGTGCCAAAAATCCTAACAAAAGAAGAATTAGATTCCAAAGTGGACATCTACCTCTCAGAGACCGAAACGCTATGGCTCTTTAATCTGCCAACCATCATGCATTCGATAGAGTCTGAAGACATTGAGAAAGTGAAGTACGCCAGAATTATTCCTTCTTTCTGTAATTTAAATGCTAAAAATTATTATTATTAATATTATTATATCACAAATTATAAATTATATATTATTCAAAATACAGGGAGTTATTAAAGTACATCAAGGGAGAACAGTTTTGAGGATGTTTTTATTTATATTCAATTTTTCTGTGTCCTTGGTACATTTTTTTCCATTTAAAATTTTTTTTGTTTGTTTTTGTTCCTTTGCAATAATAAAATTTATTTTTGTCATTGGGGTGGGGTGGAATATTAGCAAGATGACAGAGTCTTTTGACTTTAAAATTAAAAGGAGAATTACTGTTTGGGAAATAGCTGGATTGAATACTCTGAAAATCACCTATTCTTTATATGGTTCAGTGGATGAAGCCATGGATCTGGAGTCAAGAAGACTTGAATTCAATTCCAGCCCCAGCTACTGACTAGCTTTGTGATTCTGGGCCAGTTACTTAATCTCTGCTTCAGTTTCTTCATCTGTAAAATGGAAACAAATAATAGCAAGTATTTTGCAGAATTATTGTGAGGATCAAAAGACATGTTTGTAAAATGCTTTTTAAACCTTAAAGCACTACATACATGCTATTATTATTATTATCATCATTATTTTTATACCCACTAGGAAACTGAAGGGCACTGAGGCAGTTTTCCTCATAGCAGTAGCAATTAAAGTTGTAATTTTACCATTAGCAAATTCATTATTAGAGCATTATCTTCTCCCAAATAAAACAAATTGTAGAAACAACAAAATTATTAAAACTTAATGTCAATATGGATCTCTCTGAAATGTGATCTTCCTGAAATAGCCTTCTCCCCGAAACCATAAAATTTCTCTTTTGAGGAAACTCTGGCATCCTGTTGGTGACCGGGTATAGCAGAAGCTCAATAAAGCTGGAGGGGCAGTGTTTTCTAGAGGATTATGGTAAATCTCTTTTTTAGGAAAGAATAGGGTACAGAATATACTCCTAAGAAAAATAGCAATAGTAGCAGGTGGCATGTGTGACTTAGGAGTGCTTTGTGTGATCGCAGTCACCGTGTTAGTAACAAGTAGGATTCACCTTATTTTTCAAAGGAATCGGAACGCCCTTTATGAGAACCTTTGTAGAAATCGAGCTGGCAACGACTTATATGTTGAAAGGATAATGCAGACTTTTAATGGCGCACCCAAACACAAAGAAGTTCAATGTGATAGGATCTTAACAGAAGAAAAAGGTAATTTATGGATTAGTAATATCTGATGAAATACCAGGTTCCAGGGTGACTGAGTGTGCCCTTGAATGGCTCAGCAGTCAGTCATTGAGCATCCTATATATTCCATCCTGTATTAGGATGGAATACAAGGAGTTTATAATTCAGTTCAGAAGGATAAAGGTAGCTAGAACAGAGTGTATATGTGTTGATATATATGTGTACATATATATGTATATATACATACACACATGTATGTAGAGAGAGAAAGAGAGAGAGAAAAGGAGGGAGAGGGAGAGAGGGGGAAGGAGCGAGGGAAGAAAGGAGAAAGGGAAAAAGAAAGGGGAAATGGGGATGAAAGGGTTAGAGAGGGAGAGAGAGGAGTGATGTGACAGAAATGGTAGGAGGGAAGGGATCCATTTAGATTAGAATCATCAAGGAGAGCCTCATAGAGAAGGTAAATGTTGACTTCGGATTTGGAGAAGAGATAAAATTTGGAATTAGAGGGTAAAAAGACTTTCCAGAGAGGGGAGAATCAGGGCAAGGGGGTGATGAAGGACGTCAGGAGCAAGTAAGTTCTCCTTAAGGGAGAGGAGCCATATGGAGGAGGAGGAAGGAAGAGGGAGGAAGTGAGGTGGGATAGAGAAGGGAGCATCAGAATATGAAAGGTCTTAAATGTCAGATCAAGCTGTTGAAAACCATCTATTTTTATATTATACATATAAATGGGTTGAATGGAGAAAATCAAAATCAATGATCTTTAAATTATTAAGATGATGGCATACAAAGGCCTCTGGATTGATGGAACTTTGGAGCTACATTCATTACTATTACTAAAGACAATTATATAGATGTTTTTTTCTCCCTTTTTATTCTTACAAGTATTGCTAACACTTCCCAGGATGCTCTAGTTGGTCCTGTAGTAGATGAGTAAACCAGGGGTGAAATTTTGCCTCCAATAAACTTGCTCTGTTACTTTGAGTGTGGCAGTTACCAGTGTCTTTTTTCTCTTTCTGTCTAGGCATAATGACCACCGCCTGGGCTTTGTATGATGCTTATAATGCCTTGGAGCTTACTATTTCAGCCACAAAACTGGAAACGGGAAAGTCAGGCAGTATACAGGAAGGGTCGAAGAAAGAGCAGGACTCCAGATATCTGAGTACCACAGACAGAAGTATGTTCCAATTGCTTTTTGCTCATGATTTTTTTATATGCTTTTAAAAGTCAATTTTGTGCCAAACAAAAAATTTAATCTTTCTTGAGAAATCACCCTGTTGATGATAACCATCCAGTTATATTAGAGCTTGGATCATGATTTTTAAAAATGCAAATCATCAATTTTTTGTCTCTTTTTTTCTAAAAGTATATCAATACAGTTTTTAAAAATATCTCATTAGGGGATTTTATTGGATCACCTATCTAAAGAGCAGAAGACTTTGCACCCAAGACTTATTAAGTGATAGTGATAATATGTTTCATAAATGTTTATTGATTGATAAATGAACTGATAGTGACTACATTTGGGAATATAATTGTAAACAAATAGAGATCCTTTAGAGCATTAGTTTTGACACACTAAGACATTGGTTAAAATTTGATTCTGAAACAATGGAATACTAAGAAATGTCCAAAAGTCTCAATAGCATGAAAAGTTCGCATCTGCTAAATATTCATGGTTCTATTAGTTTGTTCATCTATGTTTTTCAAACCTTTTAGATTCTTCTTGGATTGCTATATTGAACCTTTTGTGTCTTCTCGCTCACAAAATAGCACTGTTGTATGATATATCGCTTGCATTATGGAATAATTATGTGGAACACTGGGGAAGGGGTGGGAAGGTGCTTTACCAAATGGCGGGATGCATCTGGATGCCTTGAAGAGACGGTCTTCAACACGATGCAGCTTTGAAGTCTTCCTGATGGTTACTGACAGCATCCCGTATTTTGCTGATGAAGTGATTGACGATGTGTCCTTGTCTCATTGCCATCCTTGAATACTAGTGTGGAAAAGGGCAGATTAGACAGATGAATGAGGGAATGAATGAGATAAATTTTTTTTGAGTGATTATTATGTGCCAAGCTCTGGGGATATAAATAGAAAAGCCAAGCCGCCCCTTCTGTCTAGGAGCTCATATTCCAGTGGGGGAGACAATATGGACAGAAGGTTTGGGCGGCAGCTCATAAGGAAGAACTTATGGTCCTTAGCAAAGAGATGGCCACGTCTCTTCTTGATGCCATTTCTACTTCCCGCCAGTTTCTGATGATGAACCGTTGGACCAGACCAAGGATTTTGGTGGGAAGAACTTTGAATTTAAGGCCTTTGGTAGCAGTGGCTGCAAAACCACTAGGACCTGTTGCCATCTGACATCTCCACGTGGGCTGCTTCCAAGGACAATGGTCAAGGTCACTTAACTGGGGGCAGCTAGGTGGCGCAGTGCATAGAGCACCAGCCCTGAATTCAGGAGGACCTGAGTTCAAATCTGGTCTCAGATACTTAACACATCCTAGTTGTGTGACCCTGGGCAAATCACTTAATCCCAATTGCCTCAGGGGAAAAAAAGTCACTTAACTGGAAGCAGTGCCATTCTCCAGGCTTTTGGGCTGGCTCTATCAGGGTCCAACAGCCTGGGACCTTCTCTCTTTCTTCTGATCCTCAAGGGAGATGTGCACAATGTTCCAAACACTTAGAAGACCTAGTTGGGAAACTGATGCTAATAGGAGGTTTGGGATGGAGAATTTGGACTTGTCTGCATTACTTTAAAATAAGTAGCCTTAGGGGTTACAGGTGGTCACTCTCAACGTCTCTGGTTTTCAAGGGTCTTTACCAGGTAGGACCAGAGGGAAAGAAAGTGTTGGGTGCAACCTCCCCAGAGCAAGTTCTTGGGCTTCCTGGTTGTTATTGGCTTTGATTTTTCAGCCTTCAAGCTGTTTCTTGTAATGCAAGGGATGGGGACCCGTAGTGTCCCTTTGACTTAGTGTGAGGAGCTCTCTACCAGTGAAGCTGGACACCTTCCCTGTGAGCATCTTAGAGAATCCCCTCGGACCTTGAGAGGGCTTGGGACTTAGCCAGAATCACTCAGATCTTTATTTCTGTAAGATAAATTCTAAACCCAAACAATCCAGGCAGCGTTTTATTCTAGGCAAGTGTTGATCCTTTGGGGCTAATAACATGGATATCACTTGGCATCCCACACTCCTTCTCTTCCCAGAGTCAAATAAAAGAGAGATGAAGAAAACAGCCCAAAATAGAAAGATTACATTCTGTAGTCAGAGAAACTCTGCCTTCTCCCTCAGTTTGAGGTTTCCCTTGCTGTTCTCACTCATAGCTATAATCTTCCTCTATCCTCCCATACACAAACACACATGGACTCCTCAAAGGGATGGAGAAAATGGGGGGCTTTCTCACCCCCATCCCCTGATTGCCCAAAGAGGAAGAGGATAGACCTTGCTCCAGAGACTGCCCCAGTCTCACTCTTTTACTCTCTTGCTGAATATTCTCTTCCCATTTCTCACACACGAAGTGCCTGGAGAGACAGAGTCCCAGGGCCGCCCCAGTTCATTCTGGCTCTGTGATCTTGGGTAGATCACTTAGCCTCAGACTCAGCTTCTTTATATATAAAACAAAGTGGTAGGGTACTGGAGCCCTCTCAGCTCCTTTTCAGCTCCCGATCTCGGTTGCCCAGAAGTCCAATTTCTCTCTGAGGAATGAAAAAGTGTCAGGGCTGGATGGGCTATGGATGCTCTCCCGGTAATAGGTTTTCCTTTTGTCAAGCTCTGCAAGTCATTTCCTTCTGAAAGGAGTTTTCCTTCCCAGCAGATAATATTTTATATTCTAATATCTAAAAATTCTCTGTCACAATTTTTTCACTAGACTGTTCTGAGAATTTCCTGAGTTCTGTTAACTGAGAAGTTCTGAGATTTCTGCCTCAGGAAGCAACTTCTGGGCATGCCTGATTCCTCTCTCAACCAACATCCTTTTTTTTTTTTTTAAAGAACTATTTAATTTCCCCCCAATTATATGTAAAATAATTTTAGTTATCATTTTAAAATATCATTTTGAACTTAAATATAAAGATATGAAAAGCACTTCCATATACATAGAACACCACAAAAAGATTCAATAGAAAACCATAAATTTCCATTTTTCAGTTTTTACTTTTTTTAAAAAAAACACTATATAATAATGTTGCATCATTTTCAAAGCTACTCGGCTTTTTTGTGCTTCTTTTTAAGTTTTTTTGTGTTCTCTGCTCAGCATTTTAAATATTTTTCTCAACATTTTAAATATTTTTTCTCTCTCGCTGTCTACCTGCACTAGAGAAGTCCACTATTTGACACAGATTTAGAAATATATGGACACTCATTCTTCATCGGAAAAACTGCTTACTCATATCCTTTGACCATTTAAGAACTGAGGAATGACTCATATTCTTATAAATTTAGATATGAGTCTTTTATCTGAGAAACTGTCTATAAAATTTTTCTCTCAATTTTCTGTTTTCATTTTAATCTTGCCTATATTGGTTTTATTTGTACAAACCGTTTATAAATTAATGTAATCACAGTTATCCACTTTTCCTTAAAATGATAAGAAGCATATTGTTGGTGGTTTTGGGGAGATATTTCTTATTTTAAGAAAAAAATGCATTTATACTTATGCTGTCAAGTATTTTTAATAGGAATGAATGTTGTATTTTATCAAAAGCTTTTTCTGCATCTATTAATATAATCACATGATATTTGTTACTTTTGTTATTGATATGATCAATTATGTTAATAGTTTTCCTTATATTAAACCATCATTTAATGATATTGCATTGGTGATATTAATCCCATTTGGTTGCAGTGTATAATCTTTGTAATATATTGTTGTGATCTCCTAGCTAGTATTTTATTTAGAATTTTTACATCCATATCCATTAATGAAACTGGTTTATAATTTTTTCCTCTGTTTTTGCTCTTCCTGTTTTAGATATCTGTGCCATATTTCATAAAAAGGAGTAGAACTCCTTTTTTGTGTATATTGTTCCAAATTATTTAATATAGATATTAATTGATCTTTAAATGTTTGGTAGCATTCATTTATAAATCCATCCTGTCCTGCTGAATTTTTCTTTTGGCTACATTTATGGCATATAATTTCTTTTTTCCTAAAAATAGGTTTATTTAGATATTTTATTTCCTCTTCTATTAATCCAGGAAGTTTATATTTTTATAAATATTTTTCCATTTCACTTACATTATTAAATTCATTGGCATATAATTGGACAAAATAAATCCTTATAATTGCTTTGATTTCATCATAATTAGTGATATTTTTATCCTTTTAATTTTTAATACTAGTGATCTGACTTTTTTTGCTTTAAAATCGTATTAATCAATGGTTAATTTGTTTTGTTTCTTCATAAATCAACTATTTAATTTGAATTTTATTAATCTCACCTTAAATTTTTAAATGGAATTTAGTGTTTAATTAGGAATTTTTGCTTTATTCTTTTTCTAATTTTTAAAAATTGCATACCCAGTTCATTTGTCTGTTCTTTCTGTTCTTATATTGATATAAGCACCTAGAGATACATATTTTCCTCTGATTATGGCTTTTGCTTCATCCCATAAATTTTGGGATGCTGTTTCATTGTTGACATTCTTTTTAATAAAATTATTGATTGTTTCTATGATTTTTTTTCTTTAACTCCATTTTAAGATTAGACTGTTTAGTTTCCAATTATTATTATTATATTATTATTATTATTATTTTGCTAAGGCAATTGGGGTTAAGTGACTTGCCTAGGGTCACACAACTAAGAAGTGTTGTGTCTGAGGCCACATTTGAACTCAGGTCCTCCCTAACTTCAGGGATGGTGCTCTATCCACTGCGCCACCTAGCTTCCCTTCCAGTTAATTTTTAATCTGCATTTCCATGGTCCCTGTTAAATATAATTTTTATTGCATTGCGATTTGAAAAGGATGAATTTCCTATTTCTGCTTTTTTGTATTTAACTATGAAGTTGTAATATATGGTCAGTTTTTGTAAAGGTAAAACATGTACCACTGAGAAAAAGGTATATTCATTTTTATTCCCATTTCTTTCTCTCCAGATATCTATCATATCTAGCTTATGTAAGATTCTATTCACTTGCTCAACTCTTTCTAATTTATTTTTTGGTTAGATTGATCTAATTCTGCGAGGTGAAAGTTAGTCTCTTCACTATTGTAGGATTACTATCTAATTCCACCTGTAATTCATTTAACTTTTCCCTTAAAAATTTAGATTTTTATATCATTTGGTGCCTATAGGTTTAATACTAATATTTTATACTTCATTTTATAGTAGCTTTTATCATAATTAGTTTCCCTGTTTATTTCTTTTAATCAGTCTCTTCTATTTTGCCTAACATCACGATTGCTAACCCTGCAGTTGAAGTATAATCAATTCTATGACAGATCTTTATCTGTGCGCATCTCTTATTTTTAAATGTATTTCTTGTAAACAACATGTTGTCAGATTCTGGTTTTTAATCCATCCTGCTATCCAGGTATGTTTTATGGGCAAGTTTATCCAATTCACATTCAAAGTTATAAATACTAGTTATGTGTTTCCCTCCATCCTATTTTTCATTTCTTATTCTTCTCATCCTCTATTTTTACCCATTCCTCCTTACTTATCTGATTTACTTCTATTGCCTTCCTAATCCATATCCTCTTGAAGAATCCCTCTTTTATTTCCTCCTTTTCCCCTCCTATTCTTTAACCTGCTCACCCCTCTAAAAATCCCTTCCTTATCCTGTCCCCCTACCTTCCTATTTCTTCATAAATTTAGAACAAATTTGAGAAGACTTCATAAATCTACCTTTCCAGATGTTTATGTTGCTATTCCCTCTTTCACCTAGTTCTGATGAGAATAAGAATCTAGTATTACTAGCATTCTAACCCCACTTGCTTCCATTATAACAGTTCTTCCATTTGTATGTCTTATTTGTATGGAATAATTGCTCCATTTTATCTTTCCCTAACCATTTTAATGTTTTTAAGAGTCATTCTATAATATTCAGTTCAAACCTTAACCTTTTATCTACATATGCGCTTTCAAAATACCCAAGTATTGATAATATTCTTAAGAGCTCAGATAACATTTTACCATATATAAAGGAAAAAGTTTGACCTTACTTGAGTGCCTTATAATTAATATTTAATATTTATCTTATGTTTTTCCTGAATCTTACATGTCAGATTTTCCAGTGAGTTCTGGTCTTTTTGTCACAAATACCTGAAAGTCTTTCAGTTCATTAAATATCTATTATTTTTTCTGTTCAGGATTATACATAACTTTGCTGAGTAAATTATTCTTGTTGCAACCCAAGCTCTTTTTCTCTTCAAAATATAATGTTCCAAGCCCTTCTATCTTTTAATGTATGAATTGTGTTTCTCTAACTATAGCCCCACATTATTTATATTGGTTTTTTCTTATTTGTAGTATTTTCTCCTTAAACTGGGAGGTTTGAAATTTGGCTATGATATTCCTGTTAGGTTTCATCTTGGGATCTCTTTCAGGTTGTGATCAGTGAGTTTTTTTCCTTTCTATTTTACACTTTCATTTTAGAACTTCAGGGCAGTTTTTCTCAGTAATTTCTTGTAATGTCATATCTAGACAATTTTTTTATCATAGCTTTCAGGTAGTTCAACAATTCTTAAATTGTCTCTCCTCAATCTGTTTTCTACAGTTTTTTTTTTTTGCTAAAGAGATATTGCACTTCTTCTTCAATTTTTGTTCATTTTAAAAATTTTGTTTTATATCTTGATATCTTCTGATGTCATTACCTCCCCCTTGACCAAGTCTAGCTTTTCAGAAATTACTTTCTTCCTTAAGTTTTTGGATCTCTTTCCATTAAGCTCATTTTCTTTTCATAATTTTCTTGAATTATTCTTACTCCCCCCCCCAATTTTTCCTCAACCTCTCTATCTGATTTTAAAGTTTTTTAAAGCTCTTCCAACAACTCCTTTTAGGCTTGTGACTATTTGACATTTTTCTTCGAAGCTGAAGTTGCTTTTTAAGCTTCCCTATCTTTTTCTTCCGAGTATGAACCCAGATCTTCTCTATCTCCATAATAGCTCTCTATGGCTGAGTTCTTTCTCCTTTGTTTACTCATTTTTTAGTGGCTTATTATTATAGCCAGTTTCAAGTCCCAAGATGTGAGGAAAGTAGTGCCTCAGGATTCAGGTTTTTGGTATTGTTTTCTGAGCTGTGTCTGGAGGCCTGACCCTCAGGCACCCCTCTCTGCTTCTGAGCCATAACCAGGCCTTGACTACCTCCACAAATGCTCTTGCTCCCAGTGGTCCCTTCTTCCACTGAATACTTCACTCACACCTCTGCCCTGGGACCAAAACCAGGGACTCCACTCTCTGGCAGGTGCCCATAGCCAGCAGAATCCCCATCCCTCTGTTACCTCACTAACTAAGTCTGTGCTTGCTCCTCTTCACCCACAACTGCATCCTGTGACCATGTTTGGTCAGCATATCTGGGTTTGGAGTCTAGCAAAAATGGAGAATCCTTCAATCTACATTACTAAGATGTCCAAACCTGATACTCTCCATGATGTGCAAGTTCCTGAAACCAAGGGCAACTCAGTTTCCCCCAGGACTTATTTTTTTGTTAATTCAGCAGAACCTTCTTCGAGATGTTTATACTTCTTTTGTGTCAAACCTCCATCAAAGGATATCAGATCTTTTGTAAGATTCTCCCAAACTGTCTTGGAAGGACAACTGTTTTACCCTGACTTTTAGTGATTTTTGCCACTCAAAATTCACTTTGATGTGAAATTTTATCTTGTGTGTGAGAGAATTTTAGAGAGCCTTTCTTTCCCACCATCTTATCAGATTGCTTCCTTAACATTAATTTTTTTTAAATTTTGAGTTCCAAATTCTCCCACTTCCTCCCTTTACTTTTACAGGTGATATATGTACAATCATACGAAACACATTTCCATATTAGTCATGTTGTGAAAGAAAACACAAACCAAAAAAATTCGTGACAAAATAAAGAAAGTGAAAAGTAGTTTGCTTGATCTGCATTCAGATTCCATCAGTTCTTTTTCTGAAGGTGGATAGTATTTTTCATCACGAATCCTTTAGAATCATCTCAGATCATTGTATTGCTGAGAATAGCTAAATCATCCACAGTTGTTCATCATGCAATATTTCTTTTGCTATATACAATGTTCTCTTGGGTTTGGGTCTATTCATTTCACTTTGTATCAGTTCACATAAGTCTTTGCAGGATTTTTTTTTTTTAAAGAGAGAAGGTCAAAGGGAATGATGTAAGCAAAGCCACTGAGGCAGATTATGACAATGTCCCCACTTCCTGGGAAAAAAAAACCCTGTATTCCATTTGTTAATTGTTTAATGACCTGACAGGCAATAGAAGAATTTGAATAGTTTTTGTAATTTCTTTCTGATGAAGACCAATTTAACACAGAGAGGAATAGAATGCTATTAATCTAATACTATTTTTCATAGTAGTATTGTTTCTTCTCATGATTTTTCTTTTTACTGATATTTTTTTAGATACTACAAAAGCCTGGTAAGAAAGATATTATTCCAGCTCCATAGGAGTATTTATGAGGGACTCTTATTGCCACCATTGCTGCTAGCATGTGAATAGGAGTGGGATATTTTTATCTCAGAAAAACTTTCGCTAGGCCAGTGGATGGTAGTAGCCCCTTAATCTTTCACCCTATATCTTTCTTCCCTTTCATAGAAAAAGTTACCTGTACCTGTTACCTCTGTTTCCTCTCTTTGTATCCACTTTTGTCCTGGCTTCTGACCTCATTATTCAACTACAACTATTTTCTGAGTTAAGTAGGGTTAAGTGGCTTGCTTAGTAGTAGATTTTCATCTGAGGACAGATTTGAACTCAGGAAGAGGAATCTGATATTCTCTCCCCTGGTCCCCTAAGTTAACAGTGATCTCTTAATCTCCACATCCAGTGGCTTTTTCTCAGGCTTCTTTATTCTTAACAAAGTCTCAGCAGTCATTGGCTCCTGCTCTCCCTGAACGTCCTCTCTTCTCTAGGCTTCCATGACCTTACTGTCTTCTGGTTCTCTCCTTCATGTCTGACTTCCTATTCAGCCTCCCCTTAGTCATCCTTTAACTGAAGATGTCCCCTAAAACTCTATAATGGCCCCTCTATTTTTTATACTCACTCATCTCATTTGTTCCCATGGTCTGAATTCTCTCCACACAGATGATTTCAATATCTCTTTAGCCTCTTTCCTGAGCTCCAGTTGCACGTCACTGTCAGTTCCTTGGGTACTTCAGCCAGATGTCATTAAACATTTCCAACTCATCGTGACTGAAACTGAGTTCATTACCTTTTTTAAGGACTAGACTCGTTTCTGTTGAGGGTATCACCATTTTTTAGAAATAGAGATTCACAGCATTTGTGTTGTCCTTGTGTTCTTGCTTCCCTCATGGCACGTATCCAGTCACTTTTCAGATCTTATAGTTTCTATCTCCATGGCGTTTTGTGTCTATCTACTCATACAACTGCTATCCCAATTGAAGTTTTTCTTCCTTCTCACCTGGACTGTTGTAAGGTCCTCTGGATTGATCTCTTGGACTCCAGTCCTTCCTCATTGCAGTCTATTGCCCAGTTTCCTGAAAGATTTTTCTTAAGGGCACTTACTGGCTTAGTGAAGTCCACCTTGTCTCTGGGACTAAGTGTGAGCTTCTGCAGAGTTTGAAGCCCTTTGCAGCCTGGCTCCTGGCTGCCTCTCCAACCATTCTAGACATTGCTTCCCTCATGCTCTCCCCAGTCCTGCTGTTTCTTACATCCTGTCTTTGCATTCACTATTCCCCATGCCTGCAATGTGCTACCTGTTTGTCTTTGCCTTTTAGAACCCCATTGCTTCCTAAGGAATGATCCCACCATCTCCAAGAAGACTTTCCTGTTCCCAAACGTCCCCATCCTCTCATCAAAAATTCCACCTTGTATTTATTTTATCTATATTGATCTGTGTCCCTAAGTACAAGGAAAGCCCTTGAAGACAGGAATAATTTTAATATTTTTTATGTCCCTAGTGAATAGCACAATTTCTGGAACATAATAAGAACTTAATAAATGTTTGTTTATTATTTGATTGATGTCTGTTGGGTGCCACTATGGAAGAATAATTAAGGGCTATATAAGTAATGGAATAGATTAGCTTATTTTTTTCCTTTTTTTTTAAGAAATAAAAGAATTTATTTTAAGAGTTTAAAACCAAACTGGTATAAATAGCAATAAGAGCCTCAAGTCTTAGATCTTTATTTGGGAATGTCAATAAATGAATATAAGTAATTTTCTTTTAAAGGAAAAGCACCATTTTTTTTTGCTTTTTGCTGAGGCAATTGGGGTTAAATTGCCCCCCCAAAGTTCAGATCAGTGAGATCAGATTTGAACTCAGGTCCTCCTGACTTCAGGGCTGGTGCTCTAACCACTGCGCCACCTAGATGCCCTAAGCACCTTTTATTTTTAAGACAAAGAATAACATTCCACAAAATCTATTCAACAAATAAGAATATAACTCTGGCTTATTATTTTAAAGGATGGATGATAAGAAATGAAAAGGGAGAAAGGGACCTAACATAAGGGGACAGGAAGCTGGCAACTAAAGACACAAATTACTAAGTAATTCTGTACTTAGAAAAACAGCATCATATAGATTTGAAGATGTAGAGGATTTACTACTCCTAAAAAGGAAACTTTTTTTCCCCCTGAGGCAGTTGAGGTTAAGTGACTTGCCCAGGGTCACACAGCTAGGAAGTGTTAAATATCTAAGGTCAGATTTGAACTCAGGTCATCCTAACTTCAAGGTTAGTGCTCTATCCACTGCACCACCTAGCTGCCCCAAAGAAAACATTTTTAAATGCTAGTTTTTTTGAAAAATCCAACAAAACAATTTCCATTTTCTTCAAGGCATGATCCTGCCCCCAGGCTGCATCCACAGGCAAACCCTGGGCTTCTGTGAATATTTTTCCATTCTTTTTTTTAAAGGAATATAAAGGAATTTTATTGATTCATAAGAAATAATGAGATTTAGAAATAATTATAAGCCTTCAAGTAAAACAAATCCAGACAGTTTATGTTATAATAATATTTTTAAAGTTAAGAACTTTGGAAGATTTTACATTTTTGATCATTCAACCATGATTTCAGAAAATTAATAATAAATAATATTATCAGAAAGTAATCCTGGGGCAGCAGGTTGTGCAGTAGATAGAGCACCAGCCCTGAAGTCATATTTTTCCATTCTTAAATGAGTGAGAAATGCTGTCCTGGGAAAGCAGATTGGCAGATCTCTTAGAGAGCAGTGATCTAGTAGCACTACTTAGACTGGCCTAGGGTGTCTGTGACATTTATTGTATAACCCTTTTGTGGGGATTCCACTGGGACAGGGTAAGGACCCCAAAACTTGTCCAGGTAGATATCTGCTGGTTACTTAGGCTGTCTCTGGGGTCTTTCTGCTGCTTGTTCTATAGTCCTTGAAGACCACCTTCCACCACCAACCTAGGTCCTGACTCTCCTACCATTCATTAAATGGCCTCTAAAATCTGGGATCACCAAAAACTAAGTGAGCTTTTCAGGTGAGAGAAGCCTCGGGGGCAATCCCTGTCCTGGCCTTGTCCTGAGCCTTTCCAGCTTGGTGGAACTTGTCAGAAATGTCACTCCGGCCAGCCTTAGTCATGAGAAGCCAACTTAACATCTTTATTTAAATGCTCTTTATGGGGCAGCTAGGTGGTGCAGTGGATAGAGCATCAGCCCTGAAGTCAGGAAGACCTGAGTTCAAATTGGGCCTGAGACACTTAACATTCCCTGGCTGTGTGACCCTGGGCAAGTCACTTAACCCCAATTGCCTCAGCCAAAAAGAAAATAATAAATTATCTTTACTAATCTATTCTCTTCTATCTGTATTTGTTTTATATCTAATGTTATGTTTACATCTATTCTATTCTAGTTACATATTGTATCTCTTCTGTTTATACTTATATATCTAGTCTAACTATGGTTACATCTTTTTGTCTTATTCTATTTATATTTTCTTTATAGCTAGATAAGTTATGCTTATATTTTCTCTTCTATTTATACTTATTTTGCATCTAGTCTCACTATGGTTATATTATATCTTTTTTATTTATTGTATCTATATTTACTTTATATTTAATATAGATATACTTGTATCTTTTCTCTTCTGTTTATACTTATTTTGCATGTAGTTTCACTATGACTATATTGTAGGTTTTTATTTTATTCTTTTTATATTTACTTTATATCTAACATAGCTATACTTGTATCTTTTCTCTTCTGTTTATCCTTATTTTGCATCTAGTCTCACTATGATTATATTATATCTTTTATTTTATTCTGTTCATATTTACTTTACATCTAATCTAGTTATATCTTTTCTTTTCTATTTAAACTTATTTTCATCTAGTCTTACTATGATTATATCTTTTTATTTTATTCTATTTATATTTACTTTATATCTAGTCTAGTTATGCTTATATTTTTCTATTCTTTTTATACTTACACACGTACTTGCTGCCTTCCCTCTTGGAAGCAGGTATCATTTTATTATTTGTGTTTGTAGTCACAGCACCCAGTGCTTGGCACATAACAGGCACTAATAAATGGTTCTTTGAGTAAAATAGACGAATATAGACATTCAGTGTGCTAGGGACCAGAGCACTGGGCTTGGAATCAGAAGGACTTGTAGTCTGAGTTCCAATATGTGGCCCCAGACACTTCCTCACTGGGTGACCCTGGACAAGCCACATTACACTGTTTGCCTCAGTTTCCTTTTCTGCTTGGAATGGGAGAGGGAAGTGGTAAGTAGCTCCAGTGTCTCTGATGAGAAAATCCCAAATGGGGCAAGAAGAGTCAGATGTGACTGAACAAGAACCACAAATAAACACTTAAAGAGCCCCAGACTTCACAGTCAGACTCTTTGGATGAAATTGAGTAATAAGAAAGATTCTCTCACTGGTTTTTCCCTAAAGCAATCCTTGCATGTCTGACCTTTTGACAAGACTGCTCTATCAATAAAAAAAAAAAATAAAACAGGCCACCCTGTCCCATACATTCAATCTTACCTGTAGCTCTTGAGAAATGGAGTTGAAAATTCATGATGTTTTAGGAATCCTGGGAGGATCCCCTTTTCCACCAACATCATGAAAGTAGAAAGGCAGCATTCACTGAACCTGAATGTCATCCTCTGGGTAGCTTTTCATTAACCATGATTTCATACTGTTCTCTTGATATTTTACAGCAAGTGAAACCAGTTCTACAATTGATATCGAAAGCATCATTATGGCTAAAATTCACGAGGAAGAGGAAGATCGTTCAGAATTGATATTGAAGTCAGAAAAATTTCAAGAGGATTTATTTTTCATGGAGAGGGTTCTCATGGAAAATATATTTCAGCCCAAGCTCGCAGCTTATCGGCAGCTTCCTATCCTAGGTATTTTTTTTTTCTTGCTGTAGCAATTGGGGTTAAGTGACTTGCCCAGGGTAACACAGCTAGGAAGTGTTAAGTGTCTGAGGCCAGGTTTGAACTCAGGTCCTGCTGACTTCAGGACTGGTGCTCTATCTACTGTGCCACCTTACTGCCCCTCCGTTTAATTTCTTACCCTGACTTGTAACATATCAAAACTATGATGGGGAAAGTCATGATGTGGAAGGGATTACTAGATAAAATCATAGAACTGCACTCAGACTGACCCATACCCAAATCTTGAATCCTCTTAGAAAAGAGTCAGCAAAGATTGATTAAGCACCTACTGCATACCAGCCACTGCAGCGATCACTGGGGTTACAAAGAAGGACCAAAAGACAGTTTCCGCTCTCAAAGAGCTCACATTTCAATGGGAAGACAAGGAGAATGTCTATAGTTCTTCGTACTAAATGAAGGACATCAGTGGCTAGTGAAGCCTGGGTAGGAAGAACCGATGCAAGCCTGATGGGGAAGGGTTTGGTGTGGGGACAGGGACGAGCGTGAGCCAGAGCCAGAACACAGCCAGGAAGCCGTTTGGAGTGGGGAGTACAAAGGCAAATGAGCGGGTCCAGAGCTGGAGTTGGAGTCCTATGGGGAGTGGGAAGCACACCCAGAAACAAGAATGGCACCCAAGGGGCTGGTTGGCGGGCGAGGCAGTCTGAGCTTTGAGTAGCTCCACCAGCAGGGCCCCCACATCCCCAGTTTTTGCATGCACAGAACCTTGATTTCATGATTTCCTCCAAGGGCGGCCAGGCTTACAAAGCAAAACAATAACCAGCTACCCTGAACCCTCTGTGGGATTGACATCTACAGCATGATGCCAAGATGTTGGCAGTGGGCATCCTGGTACAGGCTGGGGAGAGAGCTGGGACTCTGGGCTGGGAGGAGCCCCCTCAGATCCTGCCTCCCACACAGCCTTTTTAGGTCACTTCCTCTCCTTGGGTCTCAGTTTCCTCAACTGTGAAATAGTCTCCAAGGTCCCTTCTGGCTCTTGTCCTAATTAGTCCATTCAAGAGGCCAAATTGCAAACTATATCACGGGAAACACACCTATCATGCTAGAAAAAAGTGAAATGTCTGACAGAGAAGAGTCATTTTTCTAAAGACTAGTTAAAAGTCCCTTTGCTTTTCTTGAACACGGGATTGTCCCAGAGGAGAGATTTCTGGACCCCTGCTAGGAGAGCTGGCCCTCCTCCAAGTGGGGGAGCCCATTCCCATGACTGAATGGCAAAGCTACTTGTGGCCAAGCACTATCTCCCTGCCTGGGCGTCAAGGAGACCTCTGGATTTCCCAAGCCCCCACGGGCTGGTGGGGCCTGTCCTCTTGGCATAAAAACACAGGTTTCAGTCCTCCAGAAAGGTGGGTGACTTTATTGTGAAACAACCAGATTTGGGTTTGAAATCACTATTGTCCACGCGGATGATTTCTTGCTCTTTGCTATTGTTTTTTTCTAGACTTCATTCAGACCCCAAATATATTCTCTTGTTATGGAGTGGCCTTGATATGGGCTCACTGAGTGAGACCTGGAAGGGATTCATCTAGACCAATGTCTGCACAATCCATGTGGGGAAACTGAGGCAAGAGTAGCCAAGCAGCTTGCCCATGGCCACGGAGCCAGTGAAAGGGCAGCCTTCATTTGAATCCAAGGGCTTTGACTCAAATCGTGTTATTCTCACTATATGGATAAAAATTAATGCACAAAAAAGCATTTATTAAGTACTTGTTCTATGCCGGGCTTGTGTGGAGTACCTGGACACAAATACAAGCAGGGAGATAGCCCCTGCCCTCACGGAGCTTGAGTTCTAATAAGGAAAAACCTCAGAGAGAAGTGGAGCCATCAGAGAGTGGTTTGGCCTGGGGAGTCAGAGGGCTGAGGAGCGGGAGGGGAGATGGTCTAACCCACTTGTCCCACAGACCTTACTTTGGCTGCCCTTTGGGTGGACGTCTCCCTGGGGGGGGGGATTTTGGGAAACACTTGTGACATCATGGGATGTGGAAGAATGGTCACTTAACAAGGTGTATTTCATGCTGACCCTTCGCTTCAGTTTGAAAGGGGATGGTTTCCAAGTTGGCGCCCAATCTGTTTGCCGCGCTTGTGCTGATTTATGATATTGGAAGTGGGTGGGCAGTAGCAGAGAGAGAGGGGAGGCCGAAGAGGGCTGGGGGGTGGTGGTGTGCTCAGTGAGACCAAGGGCTGAGTCAGCCCTCAGACGGGCACTGTCCATGCCATCTTGGCAAGCCACTTCCCCATCTTGGGGAGTAGTTGCCTTTGGAGGGTGAGATCGGAAGCAGGGCAAAAGGAAATAGAGGTGGGTATGGGCAGTGTTTCTAGGCATTCTCTTACTAGCTTCCCTGCTGGCTGGTGACTTGCCCTGACCAGGAAATGAGTGTAGCTGAGGAAATCAAGGGAGATGCCCCAAGTGGGCAGCCCTGTGCCAGCCACCCCCAGGGCCCTGCTCTAGAGCCGAAGGGGCTTCTGAGGCTGACATTTAGGTCCTCCCTTTGTTTTCTGTTGAGAGATGCTGGTTCACAGGAAAAATGTTCAGTTGAGACCTATGTCCAAGTTAAAAAACAACTTTTTTTTTGGAAATCAGGAGAATAGCTAATTAGCATATAGAAGTTGTTTTTCATTTATATTGTGTGTGTGTATATATATATATATAATATACATATACACATGTGCATTTATATAGAATATATAAGTATATATACATATATGTACACAAGCGTGT
The DNA here is from genome assembly GCA_023553655.1 of Myrmecobius fasciatus. Classification (NCBI taxonomy): domain Eukaryota; kingdom Metazoa; phylum Chordata; class Mammalia; order Dasyuromorphia; family Myrmecobiidae; genus Myrmecobius; species Myrmecobius fasciatus. The sequence continues at coordinate 166,813 of JAJPUD010004549.1, read as the reverse complement.
TTACATATACACAAATATTTTTAAACTTTGCAAAGCACTGTGCAGCAGTTATC
>JAJPUD010004549.1:152155-166360 GCA_023553655.1 Myrmecobius fasciatus | reverse complement strand
CCTCTATCTGGATGTATATGACTATCCTCATTGCTGAACGATAGGAACTGGTTTGAACCACATCATTGTTGAAGAGAATGAGGTTAAGTTTCTTGGTCAGGGTCACAAAGCTAGTGTCTGAGGCCTAATTTGACTCCCAGTCCAGTGCTCTATCCATTATGTCACCCAGTTGCCTAAGGGGAAAAAAGATTTAAAAAATTAGCTTGCTTTTGAAATATAGAACAGATGGCATAATCTTTTATTTACTAAATATCATAAATCACAAAACCAGATAAACAAGAGAATAAAAAGATAGGCGACATCCCCAGCAAGGGGAGGGAGGGACGTCTAGTACATAAGGGGTGACCAACATCTCCCCCCTGCTGAGAGCTCCCTCACCAGCCCCCCTGTCTTCCAGTGTTTGTATCTCAAGTCTCCTTCACTGTCCAAAGCTGACCTTTCCTCCTTGCAGCCTTGCTGTCCGGTCTCTTTCACACACCCCCCCCCCGCCCCGATCTGCTGACTCCTGCACTATTGTTTGGCTTTGGCTTTCCTCCCCAAGTGGCTATTGCTTCTCTGTTCTAATTTGTTGCCAAGAGTATTGACCCCCAGTGGCCTGAGCCAGGAGAACCCTTTTCCAGATGCCCCTCTGAAACTTGCTAAGTCTCCAAAATGACCATGGGAAAGAGGGAGCCCTGTCCATTGTGTAACGGATGGGTATAGCCCCAGAGCCCACTGAGCAGCTTCCATATCCCTGCCTCATTTGGCATTTTCTATACATTTTAGTAAAGTAAACATTTGCCAGTTTGTGGTTAGTCTTTTTGTCCCACTTGGAAACCTAACAAGAGAAATGATATTTTAGCAATAGAAACAGCTTTCGCCGGCTCTTAAAGGAGACCCTCTTGGATTTAGGGAGAGTTCCAGGTGTCTGAGCAGGGACTTTGATGTCTAAGCTGACTTAATTGAGTTAATTACAGCGTGGGGATAACGTACCCCAGCCATGTTTTCAGGAAGCATTCTTTATCCGAGCTACATTTCAGGAGGAGGGAACAAAAATTCACAATTAAATAAATGTCTTTTGGTTATTTCCATCCAACTAATTATTTTTTCAGGGGGGCTTTGTAAAACGCCCTTGTTTGAATCAGAAAAAGAGATGCTTCTCATTTGTTGAGAGTATTTGGCACAGGGTTGGGTTTTGGCAACCCCCACAGCATGAAAATTTCAAATGTATATGTAGCATACACATATACATATATACACATGTGTACATATATGTGTATAAACACATTAAAAAACTTTTTTGGCTGTGCCTTAGGCAAGGAGGTGGAAGAAGAGGACAGTTATCACCAAATGCAAAAAATCAAGCTGATTGAGGAAGATGAAGATGCAGATGCTGAAGGAGAGACTGTGGAAGGTTCAGAAGAACCCATCCCTCCCAATCTCGAACGGCTGTGGTCATTTTCTTGTGACCTAACAAAAGGGCACAACGTGAGCAGTATGGCCTGGAACAAAGCAAACCCGGTGAGTTGGCAAGCACGTCTCGGGAAATCTCCAAGATGGTTCAAATCAAGCATTCTTGGCCGTCAGCCTTGAGCAGGAAGGAAGATGGGCAAATCCCCAAAAGCTACTAGAACCCCATAAAAATAGGAACCTGTGTCTGTGTCCGGCAGCATTTTCCCAGCAGGAGGTGGAGGCAGCCATTGTTTGGGAACTGTCCAGTTGCTAGCAAGTTCTATGGCTAGAGGCCTTGGCCTTTCCTGGAGAATTGGAGAATCGTAGACTGCAGAGCGGTCCCCACCTTGCCGTAGCTAATATGCCAGCCTTTCTAGCCTATCCTTTTCTATTCTTTCTATATTTCATTAGTCATCATTCAGGAGAAATACCTGTATTAGATTCTCAGATTATACCAAGTAAAATAACAAGATAACATGATTTATTTTAAAGAACAGTACTGACATTTATACATCCAAATGATTTGAGTGTCACTTTTTGGAATCTCTTTTCTTCTATGTAATGGATGGCCCACGTGCTGTTCTTGTCTCATTTCATTTCTCATCTCTGGGTCTATTGTGTTTGAAATACCCTCCCTCCCCTTGGATTTCCTGCCTTGCTCAGAAGCTTATTCCAAGCACCATTTGCTGTGTACCTGAGACCTTTAGGCTCATCTCTCCCTGAGCCCTTTGACCCCTAGGAACCCCATCCCAATATTACTTTGCACATGTCTTTATTTATTTATATTTTTACTTTCTGTGTCCCCCTCTAGTTGAATATGTCACTTGAGGAAAAGTAGTTCACTTTTGTCTTATATTCTTGGTCCCACACTCAGAGTAAAAGCTAATTAATGTTTATGGATAATAGAGGAGCCCAAGTGCTCTACAGGTTACAAGCCAGGGCTGATGAATGACACAGGTGAGAGAGTTGTGTGATTCTGTTCTTGGCAGTAACTCCAAAGAATGGCTTCTAATCTGAACTCTGGAAACCTTTTAAAAACATTTTTGATACTTGTATTTTAATAATATTGATTTTTAAAAAAACATTTATTTTTAACACACATTGCTTTATGAATCATATTGGGAGAGAAAAATCAGAGCAAAAGTGAAAAACCATGGGAGACAAAACAAAAACAGAAAAAAAGTGAACCTAGCATGTGTTGATCTATTAGTTCTTTTTCTGGATTCAGACGGCATTTTCTGTCCAAAGTCCACTGGGATTGATTGCTTTGGATCACTGAGAAGAACCAAGTCTTCTATATTTGATCATTAGACATTCTTGCTGTTATTGTGTACAACATATTCCCGGTTCTGCTTATAACATTGATTTTTTTTATCACCCTCTGTATTTTATTTTACGCATTTAGAATCAATATTCTGAGAAGGAATTCATCCTAGGTTTCCTGAGAGTCTTGTCAGAAGGTATATCCTGACAAAGAAAGATGAAAAACCCTCCCTTGAAAGCAGAAAGGTTAATTTTCTTGTATGCCTTATAAGTTGAATTCAAAAGAGAAATCTTGAATCTGTTTTGTGTCATGGCAGCCCATTGATAGACTTAGTTCTCTCCCCAAGATTTCCACAGTCCAGGGTTTGAGGGAGCACAAGGACTGGCACGTCCCAAAACATCTGCCTTATTTTTAGTCGCATAATAAGGTGCTTTATGCCCACAGAATTTTTTCTTATGGTTATCATAAATTAGGAATTGATCATTTGTGTTGAAACCCATGTGTATACTTCAATGAGACATCTCCTTTCTACATAATTTATATGGACTCATGTTGCAAGAAACATTTTTTGTATACCACCTGTGATATCTAATAAGGCCCTAGACACATTTTGAAGCTGTTCAAATTCAACTCTTACATCTTTGAAATAAAAGTGAGGAAGTGAAACCAAGAATCTGAATACACAAATGTTGGAGAATATGTACACAGTAGCATGTGCTCATGGATGGGGGGAGGAAATGACTTTTATATACAAACATTCTAGGCATATTCTGGCATTATTTCTTTAAGTGACTTAGTTTTTTTTAAAAAAATATTTAGTTTGGGGGCAGCTAGGTGGCTCAGTGGATAGAGCACCGGCCCTGAAGTCAGGAGGAGCTGAGTTCAAATCTGGTCGCAGATACTTCCTAGCTGTGTGACCTTGGGCAAGTCACTTAGCCCCAATTGCCTCAGCAAAAAGCAAAAAAAAATATTTAGTTTGGCTTATTTATTTATTTATTTGGCTTGACTTAGACCAATGTAATTGGTCAAAATGATTCTCTAAAAGAGTAATACATCTGACCACATTTCTGTGTCGTCCAAGTCATGATCTTAAATCTCTCCTTCTGGTTTTCAGGATCTGCTGGCTGTTGGATATGGCCATTTTGGTTTTAGAGAACAGAAGAGAGGACTGGCTTGCTGTTGGTCACTAAAGAATCCTATGGTATAACTGGGGCAAGAAGAAGATTTTTATTTGCTTAATTAAAAGTCATTATTTATATAATCAAGATATTAAAAATGGGGACTTTTCTATATTAATTTTCTGTGGCTTGAATCCCTAATTATTGCAATACCTTTATTATTTTTCCTTAAAATATATTTCCTTAAAATATACTGTAAGCTCATTCAGGATAGGGACTGTCTTTTTACCTTTATTTGTATCCCCATTGTCTAGATGAATAAATATTTATTGACTGACTAATATGAATGTCCTACCACAAGTCCACCAATAAGAAGTAAATGGCACATTCCTTCCCTGTATGGAAGATGTTTGCTAAAATAGAGGCAGAAAGAAATTTGATTGATCCCATCATTTTATTTTTATGTACAATGACATTTAAAATAGCAGCATAATTTCTCAAATATAAGGCTTTTTTTTCCCCTATTTAATTCTGGGCCTATGAAATGCATATGGATTGGTGTATTCACTTTCTAAAACCTGACCATCCAGCCATGATTGTCCAACAACAGATATTATTTATCCATTTGGCTTTTCCTGTGTGGATGGTTACGAACAATCATTATGGAGTCCTTGTAGATCTCCCTGAAGAGGCCCTGTGGAGCTTCATGTGATCAGGACACTGTCATCCTTAAACAGGAGGGCCTGACCATCTCCTGAGGATCCCTTTTCCTTATGAATCTTAAAATACACAAATTCTTAACTTATGGTCTGTAAGCTATTTTTAAAATTTTTTGTTAACTTTTAATATTTGGGTTAGTATATTTCATTATTATTTCATAATAATACAAGGGGAAAATGAGAGTAAACATTTATACAGCTTCTATTAATGTGCTGGGAAGTGTGCTAAGCACTTTACAAATATTATCTCATTTGACTTCACAACCTCTCTGGGAGGCAGGTGCTGCCATTGAGGATACTGAGGCAGATAGTAGTTGAGTCCTTCCTCCCTCCCTACCTCTGTTCACTCTATTCCTCCCTTCCTCATTCCTCCCTTCCCTCCCTCACTTCCTTCCTTCCTTCCTTCCTTCCTTCCTTCCTTCCTTCCTTCCTTCGTTCCTTCCTTCCTTCCTTCCTTCCTTCCTTCTTTCCTTCCTTCCTTTTTTTCTCTTTTTTCCTTATTTTCCTCCCTCCTTCCTTTCTTTCTCCCCCTTCTGTATTTCTTTCTTTTTAAGGAGTGAGGAGGAAAGAAGAAAAAATAGGTTTTTGTTAATTTTTAAAAATATATGATTGAAAAAATTACAGAAATTTCTCACCTACCAATTTTTTTAAAAAAATTCAGCTAGTAGTTTAGTGATAAGAAAATACAGTTATATTAACCACAGCCTTGTTTTCATTTGCTCAGTGGCCAGAACGTGTTTATCCGAGTCTCCATGGGGTGACATCTGTGGATTTCTCTATATCATCCCCTAATCTTCTAGCTGTTGGATTCTATAATGGTACCATAGCCATCTACAATGTGCAGAGCAACAATAGTATTCCCGTCCTGGACAGCAGGTGAGATTCCAGGAGGAGTTTACTTTTGGTTATACAGCAGAAGAAATTTGTTTTATCTACATTTAAATGTAGGAGTCAGCATTTAGGATCCTAAATAAAGGAAGTACTCAGATTATGAAGGTTTTTGGACACATAATACATAATATGTTTTCTTCTGCAAGCCTTCTTAACACTAACTAAAGAAATGAAAGGTAAAAGGTGTCACTCACTCTGTCAGTGTTCCATAAGGCTAGATTGCTCAGTGATTTGACAATTGTTTTTGAACTTGATAGAATAATTTCTGCTCTGATTAATTTATTCATCTGAATGTATCTTAAGAAAATAGAGAAGATATCAAGAAGGGGCCCTGTGAAAGATCATGAATCTATGAATAATAAAGAGATCAAAGGACTATTCGAGATCTCATCTAGAATCTTATGAGGCAGGCCAGAAAGTCATGTGTATTCAAGGAGTATATGAGCATTAATAGACTTTTGGAACTAGCCTAGAGCCTACACTGACCGGCATTCGTCCAGTGACTTTATTAGACCGGGAACCTGAATGGTCTTTGCCAGAGCTGGAGATCAATGCCAGGAGTCCAACCTGAAAAAATAACGAGGGTCTGGAGCAGTTGCTTTCTTGGACTTGGGGATGTTCATAAGAGGAAATGGTTTAGAAGCAAGCAGTAGCAGAATGACTCACAATACCCCAGAAACAAAGCAGGGCATCTCAATTCCATCTTCTGGCCCTGGCAGCAGGGCAGCAAGACCAGAGGGAAACCTATATTTCTGTTACTTTGGTGGCTGAGTCTAGCAGCAGTCCAGTGTTATGCAGGCCCAAACCCAGGTTAGGAACTTACAGAGAGAGCAGTGACCATATTGTGCCCAGGGTCATACCACATTGGGAGCACTGAAAGCTTGTAGAGTCTCAGCATGAGCTTTTCCTGAGAGCCTGGTATAATACAAGACTCACTACTTTAAGAAAACAACAGGAGGACCAGCCCAGGGAAGGTCTGTGCAGAGTCCAGCACTTATCTTAAATCCAAAGTCAGGAAACAGGCCGGAAGAATGAGAAAACAAACAAAAAGGAATCTCACCATAAAGAATGGTCGTGGTAACAGGGAAGCTCAAGACACAAACCCAGAAGAAAATAACTTCAAACATCTATAAGTAATGCTTCAAAGAAAAAAAGGCATAACTATGAATTCAGCTATAATTCCTGGAAGAAATAAGAATAATTAAAAAACATTATTTTAAAATGTCTTTTTAGTTTTCTTTTTGTGGAATAAGGAGGAAAATTGGAAAAGAAATGAAAACTATAGAAGAAAGAATTGGAAAGAGAATTAACAGCTTGACGCAAGAAATACACAGCTTTACTCAAGCAGCAAACTTCCTGAAATTAAAATGGACCATGTAGAAGTTCATGATTTCATGATTTCACAAGAACTATCAAAAAGAAAAAATATATAAGATATCTCATAACAAAAGTAAACAACTTGGTAAACAGATAAGTGAAAAGAAAAAAAAAAGGCACTATTAAGCCAGTTGAAGGCTATCATCTCCCCACTCCAAAGAGCCTAAACATTGTATTTCAAAAAATATTAAAAGAAAACTGCCTAGATCTTTTACAACCAGATGCAAAGTGGAAAATGAAAATAATCCATCAGTCACTTTCTAAAAGAAATTTCCAGACTAAAACTCCCAAGGACACTGTAGCCAAAATCTAGAGCTTTCAGGTAAAAGACTGCCAACAGCCAGAAAGAAAAATTCAGATACCAAGGAGCCAAAGTTAGGAGCACACAGGATTTAGCACTTACCACATAAAGAAGCAGAGAGCTTGTAATACAATAATCTAAAAGACAAAGCTTATAGGTTTACAATCAAGAATAATAATTTGCTCAGTAAAGTTGAATATAATCCTACAAGAGGGAAATGGGTTTTTAATGAAAGAGAGGACTTTCGAGAATTCTTAATGAAAAGATTAGAGCTTCAGAGAAATGTTGAGGTTGCAGTACAGAAGCCTGGAAAAAGATTAAGGAGTAAACTTGAATAAACTAAAATTATCAGAAACTAAAAAAGGATTAACTGTTTACATTCAAAGATGGGAAGATGATCCTTACATCCCCTCTGAACTCCATCATCAGCAAGGGTCATAGTGGGAATTTCATTAGACTAAAAGCCTGGAAGAGGTTCTGTCATGTGTTGATTTTAAAACAAGAATAGATTTCCAAAAAAAATCCTGGGAAAATTGAAAATAATACATCAGAGACTTGGCATAGACCTACACCTCACACCCCATACCAAAATAAGGTCAAATGGGGTACATGATTTGGGCGTAAAGAGTGATGCTATAAGCAAATTGGGAGAGCAAGGGGAAGTTTGTCTATCAGATCTTTGGAAAAGGGAGGAATTTATACCCAAAGAAGAACTAGAAAGCAGTATGAAATACAAAGTGGACAACTTTGATTACATTAAATTAAAAAGGTTTTGCACAAAGAAAACCAATACAGCCAACATTAGAAGGGCAGCACAAAACTGGGAAAATATTTTACAGTGAGTGTTTCTGATAAAGGCCTCATTTCTAAAATATGTAAAGAACTGTGTCAAATTTATTATTCTTATAAATTTCTCCAAATGATAAATTGTCAAAGGATATGAACAATTTTTCAGATGAAGACACCAAAGCCATCTATAGTCATATGAAGAAATGTTCTAAATCACTATTAGAGAAATGCAAATTAAGACAACTCAGAGATACCATTTCACAACAAACTGGGACACTAATGCATTGTTGGTGGAATTATGAAATGATCCAACCATTTTAGAAAGCAATTTGGAAATATATCCTGTGCATACTTTTTGACTCAGCAGTGCCACTACTGGGCCTGTATCCCAAAAAAATAAAAGAAGGAAAAGGCCCCACATGTGCAAAAGTGTTTATAGCTGCTCTTTTTGTGGTGGCAAAGAACTGGAAAATGAGTGGATGCCCATCAATTGGAGAATGGCTGAATAAGTTATGGTACATGAAAGTAAAGGAAAATTACTGTTCTATAACAAATGATGAACAAGCTGATTTTAGAAAGTCCTGAAAATATTTATGTGAACAACAAGGTTGTGCGATGATCAACTATGATCTTCTTAATGGTTCAGTGATCCAAGGAAATCTCAATAAATTTTGGATAAAAATGCTGATTATTTAGGATTTTCTAGATATGCTATCATATCATCTTGCTAAATCTAACATTTCTAGTATAATGTTGAATAATAGTAGTGATAGTGGGCACCCTTGTTTCACTCTTAATCCTATTTGGAAGGCTTCTAGTTTATCCCTATTACAGATAATACATGTTGATGATTTTAGCTAGATGCTACTATCATTTTAGGAAAAACTCCATTTATTCCTATGCTCTCTAGCGTTTTTGTTAGGAATGGGTATTGTATTTTTCTCAAATTCTTCTTCTGCATCTATTGAGATTAATCATATGATTTCTGTTAGTTTGGTTACTGATGTGGTTAATTATGCTAATAGTTTTCCTGATTCTGAACCAGTCCTGCATTCCTGGTATAAATTCTATGTGGCCATAGTGTATTATCCCGGTGAGAAGTTGCTTTTTGCTAATATTTTATTTAAGATTTTTGCATTGATTTTCATTAGGGAACTTGGTATAATTTTCTTTCTCTGTTTTGGCCCTTCCTGGTCTATATATCAGCACTATATCTGTGTCACAAGAAGAATTCTTCCTCTGTTTTTCCAAATAGTCTATAGTGTATTGGAATTAATTGTTCTTTAAATGCTTGGTAGAATTCATTTGTAAATGCATCTGACCATGGAGATTTTCTATTAGGGAGTTCATGAATGGTTTGTTAAATTTCTTTTTCTAAAATGAAACTGTTTAAGTAATTTATTTCCTCATGGGTTAATCTGGGAAATCTCTATTTTTGTCAGTATTCATCCATTTCACTTAGATTAGCAGATTTATTGGAATACAATTGAGTAAAATACCTCTTAATTATGGCTTTAATTTCCTGTTCATTAGTGGTAAGTTCACCCTTTTCATTTTTGATAATGGTAATTTGGTTCTTTCCTTTCCTTTTTTTAATTAAATTTATCAGTGCTTTATTCATTTTGTTATTTTCATAAAACCATCTCTTCATTTTGTTTATTATTTCAGTAGTTTTCTTACTTTCAATTTTATTAATTGCTTCTCTGATTTTCAGAATTTCTAATTTAATATTTGAGGTGGTTTTTTTTTCTAGCCTTCTTAGTGGCATGCTCAATTCATTGTCTTCTCTTTCCCTATTCTATTTATGTAAGCATCTAAAGATGTAAAATTTCCCTTAAGAACTTTTTTGTCTGCATCCCATAAGTTTTGGTATTTTTTCTCATTATTGTCATTCCCTTGGATGAAATTATTGCTTATTTCTTTGATTTGTTTTTTGACCCACTCATTCTTTAGGATTAGCTTATTTAATTTCCAATGAATTTTTGGTCTATTTTTCCACAACCCTTTTATTACTCATAATTCTTATTGCACCATGATCTGAAAAGTATGCATTTGCTACTTCTGGTTTTCTGCAAAAAATGTATTTTTTAGAAAATAATATCATGTTCCCTCATCAGGTGGACAAATATATAATAAAAAGACAAAATCTAGTTAGAGGACAGAAATAGTCATGGTAATACACTACTGGTAGCATGATAGACTGATGTAAACATTTCTGAGATTATATGTAATAAATACTCAGTAAGAGGAACAAAATCAACCATCCATTTTGAATCTGCAGTTCCATTGTGAAAACTCTTCTGCAAACATGAGAAGACAGAAAGCTCCCATCTGAACACAACTAATTCTGGCAGTTCTATTTGCAGTAGTAAAACCCTAGAAGCCAGCTCTGTTTCTTGTTCTTGGAGAATGGCAGGATCAATTGTGACATGGTCAGGTGGAGGGAAATCAGCAGCACCACATCTCTGACTTATTCACTACACCTGCATTTTTTTTTAATTAAAGCTTTTTATTTTTAAAAATTGGGGAATTCTTCAACATTAGCCCTTGCAAAACTCTGTGTTCTAATTCCCCCCTTTCTCCCATGCCCTCCCCTAGATGGCACGTAGTCCAATATATGTTAAATATTACACCAAAATTTTTATGAAAAAGAAAAAATAGACCACATATGGGACAATTTTTATAACATGCCTGAAAAGTGACATAAAGCATCTTCTTTTCTTATATGTTGATTCTTTTGATTCTGCCCTGGGGGATTGAGGCTGAATTTTATCCCTTCTCTTGTGCATTTGTTTGATTGTTTTTGTGGAAAGTTATTGTTTATTTTATATATGTCATGGTAATTAATTAAATTTTATTTATTTAGCAAGGAATAGGCATTTATTATGATCCAGGCATACTGCAAAAGATTGAAAACCCAAATCAACCGAAGGAAAAAGATAGCTCCTGCCCTTAAAGGGTTTATGTTCCAAAGGAGGAACATAATATATAAAAGGGAGCTAAAGGGGAATCAGGAGAAGGGACGAAGACAGGGAAAAATAGAGAAAAAGGCTACAGAATCAAAAGCTGTGCTCGGATAAAAATGCAGGTGTAAACATGGCTGCCTGGGTCACTTACATTAAAATGGAAGGTCTAAGAAAGAAGGGATCTCAGGCGCAGAATGATCTTTTAGGGTGAGATTAAGTCAATTAATTAAATTCAGAAATACTTATCATGTCTCCCCCCAAAAAAATACCCCAGCTAGCAAGTGATGATTTCTTTTAAAATAGCTACAGTAACCCATGAAGACCTAATAAGGAGAGATTGCAATCTGCCTTGGTAGAAGGAGACCTCTTGCCCCATAGCCCCTGATAAAATCATGACTACCTGAATTTTGTCCATATCAAAATAGAAACTAAAGAAAATAAAGAAATAGGATCTGAGACAGATGTCGCAAAGTAATCACTATTCCTAACCTTTACAATATTTTTCTCCAAAATGCTACTTTGTAATTTAAGTGCGATATTATTCTCCAGATTACTGCGCTAACCACATGTCCTCTAGGGTTTATAACTCTTACATCTGATCTATTCTTTTCTTTTAGTGAATCTGCTCATAAGCACATTGGACCAATTTGGCAAGTCCAATGGGTAGAGCAGGACAAAGGAACTGTGGCAGGTGAAGAAAAAAGGGAAATACTTGTTACCATAGGGGCTGATGGAAGAATCTCCAAGTGGATAATACAGAAAGGACTGATTTGTCATGGTAAAAGGAATTTCATTGTTTTTACATTGACTAAGCTCAAAATTACTAGTCTGTAAACTGAGTTCAAAATGACTGTAATTGGCACTGAGATCTCTTTTATAAAGTACCCAGATGTGGTTCACTGAAATTTACTACTGTCATTTTAACTTAGCCACTCGTTAAAAATGATAATTGTATGTTGCTGTGTTCTAAGCATAGGTGTGATATTTCAGCCCTTCACATAGTAACTGCCATTTTCCTGATGTTTTTTACATTTTTTTTATTGGATTGTAACATATAAACCCAAATACACAAACCACTGAGCATACTTCCTGGAAACTAAGCTAAGCAACCACACAAAACGGTGTTTATGACTTTCATCATGTATAGCTGTGCACTTTTTGGTACTTTATTTATTGGCTGATTCATTGAAAAGAGCAGAAAAGTACTGAGCCTTATGTGAACAAAGTCTTTCCAGAATTGTTACAGGTCCCCGGGAGAGACTTTGGGCTATGTGGGCCAACCCAGACATAAAATGAATCGTTACTATGGCCAGTCCAACAAGCTGGTGTTCATCCTCTGCTTGGAGCTCTCCAAAGGAGGGGAGCCCCCCATCCCCAGGCAGCCCATTTCATGGCTCAGATCGGTGGGTCACTTCCCTCATTCCTGATTCTGCTCCTTGGAGAAACCATCCCTTTACTCCATGTCAACCCTTCCAGGACTTGGACAGCTCTCACATCCTGGTTAAGTCTTTTTTTCTCTAGACTTCCCATATTCAGTTTCTTCAATAGAGCTCTCCTGTCATAACCCTTCATTCATGTCAAGACCCTTCACCATCCTGGTTACCACCTCTGGGTTCTCCAGTTTATTATTAAGCCATTCCTCCCATAATTGAACACAGTAGCTCAGATGAAGTCCAACACGGGCAGAGTAAAGTGAAACTATTCCTGGAACCTATTTTCTTCTTAATTTAAGCTAAGATAATCTTAGCTATTTAGTGTCATTATTCATGTATTTTCTTTTGATCTGCTTTCTTCATTTTATTTTTTTCAAAGATTTGATGAAATTGAGGAGAACAGCAAGTGAAAAGCAAAAAAAGCAAAATGAGAGGGACAAGAAGGGGGAAGCTTTAATATCTCGGCAGGCTCCTGGAATGTGCTTTTCTTTTCACCCCAGGGTAGGATTCCTCGATCTGTTTTTTTTAGAAGTTTGCAGTTAAATACAAAATTATTTGAAGAAAGAAAGAATATGTGTCAGTAGCTATTTTGGCCTCATAATTCCCCAAATCATTGGCAGCCTCAGGTGGATGCAGTCCCCAAGGATCCAGATATGCTCCCCTTCTTCCCTTTCTCTTTGTAATGAGTAAAGTATGTACCTATCCGAGTAATAAAAGAAAGACTCCATAATCTCCTTCCTCGTACTGGTGTCTGCAGCCTTTAATAGTCTTACCATGCTCAGTACCAACAAACTTATACCATAGTAATTGGCTAGGCTTTAGCCAAAGTTGAGAAATCAGGATAATTTCCTAAATTCATGGTGAGTATAGGCCAGAGACAAGTTAAGGGGGTAGATGATGAATGCCATTGCCTAGTAAAAATGGAGTTCTTCTCCCCAACTCATTTTCAACAATCCTGGCTTTCCCACCTTGAACAAGTACTCTTTGAGTCTTGATTTGCTCATCTGTACAACTTTCAACCTTGATCTTCTAGTCTTAGAAAGATCCCATACCGAGAGGTTTAAGTCCCTTTTCAGGGAATACATAGTATGTGGTAGAGGCCAGTTCAATAAAGCCAAGTTATCAGATGACTAGAGCTGGTCACAGCAATGCAAGAAATTGGTTTCTAAGGTGTGGAAGAGTTACCCACTCTGATGAAATCACAGATTTCCTAAAGTCCTGAAAAAATCTTTTTGGTATCAAGGAAAATTCACTTTCTATGAATGAACATAGAGTGTCTTCAATATATGCTTTTCTAAGAAGGGAATGCTCTTACTGGAAAATCAGCAACCTGAGTTGCATATATTTTATCTTCTTTTTAATTCAATTAAGCATGATCTTAGGGTATTTTATGTTTAGGGATTTCAAAATACGTATGTGTAATTGGAATTATTAAGATAAATCAGTATAATGTCCACAATACCCACCCACATTGATTGGACGATTTCTAGCTTTTATTGGTATCTAGGCATGTTCACCAAGAACAAATATTTACACTACATAGATGTCTTCTATTTTAAGAATAGATGCTATATTAAAATTTTACTGTTCTCATCTGGGAAGTCACATTTGAGTGGGTTGTGCTGTATCCATCAATAGCTAGGAAACTAAGAGCTGATTTAATAGGGCTATCAGTAGTATCTAGGGACAACTGGTTTTTTTTTTTCCTGCTACTAATTCAGACCTGATTTGGATTAGCAGCAATGTGCACATTTGTCCACTTTTTGTGATCTATTACCTAGTTTAATACTCCACATTCCCCTTTTTCTTCCTCCCTTCCTTCCTTCCTTCCTTCCTCCCTTCCTTCCTTCCTTCCTTCCTTCCTTCCTTCCTTCCTTCCTTCCTTCCTTCCTTCCTTCCTTCCTTCCTCCCTCCCT
>JAJPUD010004549.1:128856-152055 GCA_023553655.1 Myrmecobius fasciatus | reverse complement strand
TTCCTTCCTTCCTTCCTTCCTTCCTTCCTTTTTTCTTTCTTCCCTCCCTCCCCCCTCTTTCTTTCACTTTTTTTAAACTATGGCTTCTAGCTTCCATATGGACCCTTTTTGTAAGGGGTCACATGCAACCAGAGCCATGACAGCCATGTCTTTTAACCAGTTAATCCCCCTATTAGAGCTGGAGCACCAGGAAATTATACAAAGAAGCAGAAAATGAACCCTCTGCACTAAGATGCTTCTAATTGTATTATCTACATCATCAAAGAACTGGAAACAAGCATTGTCCCAATGATTGGAGGATAATTACAGGGAAGTCAGGCCATCCACTTGAAGGAGATATTGCCTTAAGTAATGATCAATATGGAGACTTTTTTAGGAAACAGCATGTTTCCAATGGCTACCTCTATGTAAAAAACAAACCCAAGTAGGAGAAGAGACTTAAAGGGCTAGGTGTTGATGAGGTATCATGGATGCTAATATGCATAAGTTCTTTTTTCATGTTGACTAAACAGAAAATGTTTTCAACAATATTATCAGTTTCTTCCATTAAAATTCTACTCTTCATGGTATAAAGATGACTCTGGATTATCTAAAAATATAGATTTTTTAAAAGACTTGTAACAAATACACATAGACATTGAACCTGTCCAAAAACTGTGACTCTGTGTTCTTGAAGATGAGGGTATGGAAGAGCAAGGTCTTTATGAGTTACAAAGGATTTGAGACCTGCCTCTTATGAGTGAGGGAAAGCTTCTTGAGGGCAGGGATGTTTTCATCTTGCCATTGTACTCTCAGTGCCTCACACACATTCTAGGTGTTTGATCAATATTTGTTGCGTTCAATTTTGCTAAAGCCTTGCCAAATTCAGAGACATTCATTGACATTTGGACTGAAAGTTAGTGAATTTGGAGGCCATATCCAGAAATTTTCACAGAACAGCTCCTAACTTAGAAAGGGGTTAGGGCCAGCTTCCATTGTCAAGAAAGTAGCTATGGAACTCCTTGAATATTGGTGAATTGGGGAATCTCTACTGGTCTAGCTTTCTTTTAGGTTGGGCTACGGTGGTCAGGGCTCAAGGATAACGTGGCGCTGAGAGATCTGTTTTACTCTCTCCCTGTAGGACACAAACATCTATCTGGCTGGAACAGAAGAAGGTTACATTCACAAATGCTCTTGTTCATATAATGAACAGTACCTGGAAACCTACAGAGGCCACAAGGTGAGTGGAATTCTATCAGTGTGAAAATGGTGATTTCTAACTAACCATCTGAAAGGAAGCCCCCCTAAGCCTTCTTTGGGAGGTGCCTTCAGGGCCTGGGCCAGGGCTGACCCCTGATCAGCCTCCATTCAAGCACTTGGGTCCCTGGAAATCTGCTCCACGGAATCCTCCCAGTGCACAGGGGGCACAGGCTTTAGCCATATCGGCATGGCACAGACACGTGCCGCGGGCACACAGACTGCCTGGATGATCTGTCTCCTTTCCTGCTCCCCCATCCCTTTGATGAAAGCCTTTATCTCCCTTCTCCTCTCCTTCCTTATTTGTGATGAGCCCCAGTTTGCTCATACCCCCTGGCTCTTCTCCAGTGCCTTTGGGTGAACTTCAACACCCTTTCCAGGTAGACATCTCACCTGGTCTGGGAGTGACTGCTTATGGCAATAAAGTGAATCCAAAGCCAGGGGGAAGTGCCTCGTTCCCAGATTGGCGCAGGAGGGGCAGGAAGGCCAGCCCCAGATACTTACTAGCTGAGCGACTGTGGTTCAGCCGCTTGATCTGTTTGCCCCAGTTTCTTCCTCTCTAAAACCTAGAATACTAATAGCTCTTATGATTGTGACCCAGGAGTATGCCAGTGGCCCTGTGAGTATTGCCTTGGGCAAGTTGCCCAAAAAAGCCAGTTATGAACCTAAGAGACACCTAAGGGTGACAATCTGTGTGTCTCATTTTTCTGATCTGGCAGATTTCCCCAGATCATCCTTTCCAAGCTTAACAACCTTCTGGTTGGCCCAGAATAGCCTTGGGCTCTGGCCCTTGTTGTTATTATAACATTTTAAAATTAATCACATGTCTAGAATTATTGAAGAAATAAGGTGATTTACCCTGGAAACATTACAGAAATTTTGAATTTTTTTTTATAACATCCATACCACAAAGATTGAGGACTTAGAATTTTCTCCCTTTTCCATAGGTCTTCAAAGCCACGATTTCCCAAATGACAGTTTACCATTTTACTCTCACCAACTTTTGTGAAATGCATAAAATAATTACATTTTACAAAGTGACAAAATCAGATTCTGTCAGACTTGAAATTCTTTAAATCAAAATGGATTGTTAAGAATATTATTAAGGGGTTTTAAGTTGGTGAGTTTCTTTTCTTAAAATAAAACAATAATAGCCTTTTAATTTTCAAAATACTTGCAAAGATGGTTTTCAACATTCACCCTTGCAAAATCTTTTGTTCCAAATTTTTTCCCTCTCTCCATTGACAGCAAGTAATCCAATACAGGTTAAATACATAGGTTAAATATCTATAGGTTCTATACATATTTCCACATTTGTCATGTTACTCAAGAAAAGTCAGATCAAAAGGGGGAAAAACATAAGAAAGGAAAAAAAGAAGCAAACCAACAATAGCAACAACAAAAAGGTAAAAATGCTATGCTTTTATCCACATTTAGTCTCTGTAGTCCTCTTTCTGAATGTGGATGGCTCTTTCCATTACAAGTCTATTGGACTTGACCTGAATCACCTCATGTTGAAAATCATATAATCTTTTTGTTGCCATATACAATGATCTGGTTCTGTTCACTTCACTCAGCATCAGTTCTTCAGGACTCCCTGAAATCATCCTGCCAATTATTTCTCATAGAACAATTATACTCCATAACATTCATATACCATCACTTATTTAGTCATTCCTCCTAGCTTATGGGCAGCCACTCAGTTTCTAATTTCTTGCCACTACAATAAGGGCTGCTAGAAACATTTTTGCTCCTGGGCATCCTTTTCCCTTTTTATGCTCTCATTGGATACAGACCTAGTAGAGACACTGCTAGATCAAAGGGTATGCACAGTTTGATAGCCCTTTGAGCACAGTTCCAAATTGCTCTCCCAAATGGTTGGATCAGTTCACAACTCCATCAACAATGCATTTCTCTAATCAGTAGTGATTTGGAGTATTTTTCATATGAATAGAAATGGTTTTAATTTCTTTGTCTGAAAATTGTATGTTCATATCCTTTGACCATTTATCAATTGGCTTGTATTCTTACCAATTTTGACCCAGTTCTCTATGTATTTTAGAAATGAGGCTTTTATCAGAAACATTGACTATAAAATTTTTTTCCCCAGTTTTCTGCTTCCCTTCCAATCTTACTTGCATTGGTTTAGTTTGTACATAAATTTAATGCAATCATTATTATCCATTTTGCATTTCATAATTTTCTCTAGTTCTTTGGCCATAAATTCCTTCCTTCTTTACTGATCTGAGAGGTAAACTATCCTTTGTTCTTCTAATTTGCTTATAGTGTCACCCTTTATGTTGAAATCATTAACTCATTTTGACTTTATCTTATTATTTAAGTCAATGCCGGTCAATGCCTAGTTTCTGCCATACTGTTTTCCAGTTTTCCCAGCAATTTTTTGTCAAATAGTGAGTTCTTCACCCAGAAGCTGGAGTCTTTGGGTTTATTAAACGTTAGATTATTATAGTCTTTGACTATTATGTCTTGTGAACCTAATTTATTCCACAGATCCATTACTTTATTTCTTAGCACCAAATGATTTTGACCCCTGCTTTATAAATAGCGTTAGGTCTGATTCATTTAGACCAACCTCCTTTGCCTTTTTCATTAATTTCCTTGAAATTCTTGACCCTTTGTTCTCCCAGATGAATTTTGTTATTATTTTTTAGCTCTATAAAGTAATTTCTTGGCATTTTGACTGTATGGCACTGAATAAGTAGATTAATTTAGGTAGAATTGTCATTTTTATTATATTAGCTTGGCCTACCCATGAGCACTTGATATTCTTCCAATTGTTTAGATCTAACTTTATTTGTGTGAAATATGTTTTGTAATTGTGTTCATATAGTTCCTGGCTTTGTCTTGGTAGGTAGACTACCAAATATTATATATTAACTACAGTTATTTTAAATGTAATGTCTCTTTCTAAATCTTGCTGCTAAATATTTTTGGGTAACATATAGAAATACTGATGTTTTATGTGGGTTTATTTTATATTCTGCAACGTTATTTAAGTTGTGAATTGTTTCTAGTAGTTTTTTAGTTAATTCTCTAGGATTTTCTAAGTATGCCAATATATCATCTGCAAAAGTGATAATTTTGTTTCCTTATTACTTTCTTTAATTCCTTTAATTTCTTTTTCTTCTCTTATTGCTAAAGCTAACATTTCTTATACGATGTTGAATAATAGTGGTGATAGTGGCACCCTTATTTCACTCCTGGTATTATTGGGAATGTTTTTAGTTTATCCCCATTACATATAATGAATACTAATGGTTTTAGCTAGATGCTACTTAACATTTTAGGGAAAACTCCATTTATTCCTGTGCTCTTTATTAATTTTAATAGGAATGGGTGTTGCTTCAAATACTTTTTTCTGCTTCTATTGAGATTAATCATATGATTTCTGTTAGTTTGGTTACTGATATGGTCAATTATGCTAATAGTTTCCTGATTTTGAATCAGCCTTGCAGGCTTGGTGTAAATCCTACTTGGTCATAGTGTATTATCCTGGTGATAAGTTGGTATAATCTCTTTGCTAATATTTTATTTAAGATTTCTGCATTGAGGGGCAGCTAGGTGAAGCAGTGGTTAGAGCACCAGCCCCGAAGTCAGGAGGACCTGAGTTCAAATCTGGTCTCAGACACTTCCTAGCTGTGTGACCCTGGGCAAGTCACTTAACCCCAACTGCCTCAGCAAAAAAGCAAAAAAAAAAAAAAAAGATTTCTGCATTGATTTTCATTAGGGAACTTATTCTATAATTTTCTTTCTCTGTTTCAGCCCTTCCTGGTATATGTATCAGCACTATATCTTTTTATAAAGGAATTTGATAGAATTCCTTCTTCCCCTGATTTTTCCAAATAGTTTATATAGTATTGGAATTAATTGTTCTTTAAATGTTTGGTAGAATTCACTTGTAAATCCAATCTGGCCCTGGAGATTTTTTTCTTAGGGAGTTCACTAATTTTTTGTCCAATTTCTTTTTCTAAAATGGGATTATTTAAGTAATTTATTTTCTCATCTGTTAATCTGGGCAATCTATTTTTGTAATTATATTAACTTAGATCTTGTAGGGAGAGATAACATTATATATGGATTCACTGGAGGAAGGGCAGTGACCAAGCAAGACTTCTCTGTTGTTTCTCCTCCAGTTCAGTCACAGGACAATTCCTAAATATCTGTGTGGGCCTTTGCTCTGGCTGAAGTGTCCCCAACTCTTCCCACCCTGTCCCATGCCTAGCCCTCAATGCTTTGGCAACCACGCAGCCCCAAACAATCCTTGTTTCAAGTAAAGCTAGGATGTTTCTCACAAGGTTTTTAGGTCAGGGTATAAGGCTCTTTTGATCCAGAAAGCCTGCTCCCTTCCTTCCTCTTTTCTTTCCTTCCACTGCCATGGCCAGTGGCTGTCCCTAGATGACCTTTTACAGGGGTTTATGTAAGTTGGGAGCTACCTGTCTTGGTTTTGGACTATATTTATTTCATTTCCAGGGTCCTGTGTACAGGATAGCATGGAACCCATTCTGCCGTGATGCATTTCTAAGCTGCTCTGCAGACTGGGGTGTGAATCTCTGGAAACAGGACACCTTTAAGCCGTATTTGAGTTTTTATAGCACTACGCACGTGATTTATGATATTGCTTGGTCTCCAAAGTCATCCTACATTTTTGCAGCAGCAAAAGAGCATAGAGTAGAGATCTGGGACCTCCACTGCAGTACGTAAGTGACTGTTTCTCTTGAATTAGGGATGTTTTTGGTACTAATAGAATCCCTTAGGACCATGTAACAATTTTCTTAAAAAGACACCTGTGTGTTTGAACCATTACCTTTGGACCATTACCTTTCAAGTTAAGTTCTGAATATGTTTAGTGGGTGGAAGACAAGAATACACAAAAGAACTATCCAACAAAGATCTTAACATTGTCAAATCACCACAGTGGTGTAGTTCCTGATCTAGAGCCAGCCATCCTGTAGAAGGAAGTCAGATGGGATTTAGGAAGCACTGCCAACTAAGATTTGTAGAGGAGATGAAATTCTAGCTGAGCCATTTAAAATCCTCATAGGTAATGCAATTAAAGTGCTCTACTCAATTTGCCGGCAAATTTGGGACAATGGCCACCAGTTTAGAAAATATCATTTGATATCTGTCCCCAAAAAGGACAAAGCCAAGGAACGTCCAAATTACCAAACATAGTCGCACTCATTTCTCACGTCAGCAAAGTTCTGCTTTAAAATTCTGCAAGTGAGGCTTTAGCAGTATGTAGACTGAGAAGTACCAGAAGAACAGGTGTTTGAAGAGGCGAGGAACCAGAGAGCAAATTTTCAATATTTGCTGGATTATGAAGAAAGCAAGGGAGTTCTAGAATAAAACATTTATTTCCATTTCTTTGAATACATTAAAACCTTTGACTTTGAGGTTCACAATAAAATGTGGCAAGTTTCTAAAGAGATGGAGTACTAAATCATGTTATTTGTCTCCTGAGGAAACTCTGGGAGGGCCAGTGATTGGACCCAAACATGGAATGACCAATTGGGTTAAGACTAAAAAAGGAGAATGACAAGGCTGTGTATTTTTATCTTTTTATTTAACTTACATGCAGAATACTAAACGTGAAATGCTGGGCTAGGCAAATCCAAAATTAGGATTAAGGCTGCCAGGAGAAAAATCAACAATCTCCAATAGGCCGATGATACACTCTGATCCCAGAAGTGAAAAAGAATTAAGAAATCTCTGGATAAGCATGAAAGAAGATGGTGTAAAAGTTGGCTTGAAGCTTAACATTAAAAAATTAAGATCTTGGCAACTGGTGCCTTCAATTCCTGGCAAATAGAGATGAAATGGGCTCAGTGTCAGATTTTATACTCTTGGGCTCAAAGATCACTATGGATGGTGACTCAGCCATGAAGTTAAAAGATACTTGCTCCTTAGAATGAAAGCTACGGCAAATCTGGACAAAACACTAAAAAGCAGAGACATGACCTTGTCCATAAAGACAAAGCTACAGTTTTTCCAGTAGCAGTGTAACCCAGCTTGTACACTGAGACTATAATCATTTTGCTTTATTTTGGAGGGTGGGATGGATCAAGCCTGGGATACTTGAGGGAAGGTAGAATTAGGCAAAACACTGCCATGGGATCTTTGGGATGGACTAAAGATTAGGAAGAGTTGGGAAAGCATATCAAGATGTGATAGAGGGATGAAATAACAAGGGTAATGACAGGACAACCAACACAAACTTTGTTCACTTTGAGGCCTTTAGCAAAGATCCTAATGAATTATGGAAAGGAAGTCTACCTAAAGCTATACATTAGAGGAAATACATTTTCCTTCCCTAACTTATTCAAGCCCAGCTCTGTGCATTATAAAGGCATTTTGGAGAAGACATAGGCCCTGCTCTGAAGAACCTTACCATTTTGTAGGGTGGGCAAAAGCCAAAAGACATTAAAGAAAGAGGGTGGGCGAGGGGAACGCCAAGAGGGAAGTATCCCGGGAACAGGGGCCGGTGTGAATAAATGCACGACACAGTGAGTGTGTAATTTAATTATTGCTTTTTTTTTTATTACAGTTTGGATCCTATTATTGTGAATTTGGCTAACCCAGGAGTGAAATTTACAACGGTCCTGTTTGCTAAAAACACCGATTGTATTTTAATTGGAGATAGTGAAGGGCAAGTGATCGTGTATGAGCTGAAGGACATGCCGACTTATCCGGACACTGGCCGGGTAGGACTGACTCAGAATCAGACACTGGCTCTGACTGATGACTTCAGGTTCTCAGCAGAAAGCTCAGAGCTCTCGAGGATGTTTTCAGACACTGATTGGCTGTGTGACTCTGGGCATTTCATCCTGTCTGCCTCAGTTTCCTCATCTGTAAAAAGAACTAAAGGAGATGGCCAACCACTCCAGTATCTGCCAAGAATACCCCAAATGGGGTCACAAAGAGTCAGAACGGAAAGACTGAACATTTCCTTATTAAAGACTTTGAAAAGTCTCCTTCTACATTGCTAAGATTTCAAAAGTAAATTATTTCCTCAAACATTATTTTTAGTTAGATTTTCTCATTTGGGATTAGTGAGGTAAACTCAGGTTTCAGATTTCCTTGGGTATCACGGTTTTTTAAATGACCTGATTTAATTTTTTTTTCTTTTGTGAGGCAATTGGGGCTAAGGGACTTGCTCAGTCACAGAGCTAGGAAGTGTCTCAGGAAGATGAGTTGGTCTGACTCCAGTCCTGGCTCTCTTTCACTGCCACACTTACCTGCCCTTGATAATATTATTTTTCAGTCAAGTGTGTATAAGATGGTTACCATGTGTAAGGACTAAGGACAGAAGTACAAAAATGAAACATTTCTTTTCTTCAGGAAACTTTCTTTCTGTTACAGTATGTTCATGTAGAATATATAAAACTATATATACATTTTACATAGGAGATGATTTAGGAAGGGGAATCATTAGTAGCTGGGAGGTAGGAGGAATCTGTAAATAGTATTTAACATAATTAAATTTGCATAAAATTTTAATTTATCTGAGAATTTAGCATCTCAGTATAATGTCTTGTAAATTAGTAGAATTATAGAGTTTGGGAGCTGGAAAGGACTTTTGTGGCATATGTACATGTAATTTACTTACTCCTCCTTTCCTCCATTATTTTACAATTAAAAAAGCTAAAGCCTTGCAAATGTTATGACTAGCTCAAGGAATTTCTTGTAAAATTATTTATCGAGTTTCATTAAAAGGAACATTTATAGGAAAGAATTAGTTTGTAATAGAAAGTGAACATCAATTTAAATTAAATTAAGTGAACTAATTTAAAAACCTATTGACTAGTTAGCTTCTTTCTTTTTTATTGGTTGATTAATTTATATATGTATATATATATATATATATACATACATATTTTGCTAAGGCAATTGGGGTTAGGTGACTTGCCCAGGGTCACACAGCTAGGAAGTGTTAAGCATCTGAGACCAGATTTGAACTCAGGTCCTCCTGAATTCAGGGTTGGTACTCTACCTATTGCACCACCTAGCTGCCCGACTAATTTATATTTAACAGTACTCCATTACCTGTGAATGATGTTTTAGAAACAACTTCACTTGGATTTTTCTAGCTTTGTAATTATGCGCTTTTTTTTCTCTTTCTAGGAGGATGCCATTAACCTTTTGCTTGGACCTGAGGCACGCAGCGTTTAGTAATTTGTTGATGCTGATACTTTTTAATAAAGAGAAAGTAGACTAGATTTTGATATCAAACAGCAGCTATCTTCTATGCTTTAGATTGACTTTTTGATTTTGGCTTAGGCAGAATATTATCTCTATTTTTAATTTACAATCAATTTTAGGATAAATCAAATGAAAGAGTTATTGGTACATTTTATATGTGATTTCAACTGATTATATAAAACACTTGCAGAAATTCTCCTACGGAAGCCCCAGAGGATGATAACTGAAATTGCTTATCATTTAACTGGTGTAGCTACAACGCAAATTAGGAGAAAAATACTCTGGCTTTAATAACATAATGACAATTATTTTTAGATTCCAGGCTTTGCTGTGTATTAACAAGGTAAAAATAAGTCCCAAGGGCTCTGAATAAAGAGTAATTCTTTATCTAATGTTTACAAAACTCTGATTATTTTCCAAAGTGCTTATGAATTAGATTTCTTTCTGAATCATTAAGAATAAATAGTTTGGGCACTTGATTTCTCCACTTACTAGGGATGGGAGTTTTCTCTGTGGCTACATTAAGCTGTAGCTCTTGGTTAGATTATGTGACAGTAGCTTCTTACAAGTTGCACTTATTACTTGGCAGAGGCTATTCCAGAACATGTCAGATAAGCAGATTCTGAGCTAGGTGGTCTCACAATCCTACTTTGTAACCCATCTAGAACAGATATGATTCTGGGTTTCCCCTCACCAGCTGGCCTAAGGGGCTGGTGCTGGGCTTGAGAATCCAGACTTGGATGTGCAGAGTGGGCGGTCCAGAATAAATCAAATGAAGCCAGAATTGAACTGGAGTACCCCTGTGATGTTAGATTCATTTTGAGGGTGATTCAGAGGATATTTGGGCACAGCTTGGCTAGTCCCTTTTTAAAGGGAGTCCTGGAATTGACACAACTTTCCAGGAATGGTCCAGGATGTGGCAGGATTAGGGCGTCACAAGCTAACCTCTCTAATGAGTATCCTGGACCCCTAAATGAGCCAAGGCCACCAGAACAGGGACAGCAGTGTTTGGTGTTCATGTATAGGGTTCATGAGAGCTTTTGCAAACAGTATTGCTTTTTTATTCTGTTGAAGTGGAGATGAAAAGATTGGGCACCGGTGACTCAGTGAATTCTCCGAAATGCTGGCTTCCATGAACATAGACTCAGTGCAACTTGAGAGCTGTTGCTGTCTCCCATTGTGCTCAGTCATTTCAGCCTCAAATAATTATTAGCATTCTTTGGTTCTTTTGGACTCATCTTTTAAACAAACAGACTGCTGACAAAAAGTGGCTTTTGAGCTTTGCTAGGATAAGGCATTTTTTTAAAAAATCTCTTTAAAATGTACGTGATGATTTGATTCTCTGTTGTATTATCCTAAAAGCCAGTTTTTCTATGGCTGCCGATAAATGAATAAAAGCTGGATACATTTGGTCCCTCGTCTGGAGAAGTTTTATTGTATTTGATTGTTCTGACCTTTATGTTTCTCCATAATTATGATCACTTTGCCCACCAAAGAATATTCTGATCTAACTCTACTGGTCCCTTCCCTTATATCTCTAGCAGTCCCTCCTAAAAGCATAATGGTAGAAGCATATACTGTAGTGGGGACGGGTGAGGAACAAGTCTTTGGGACTTCATTTCCCATAATGCTCATGGCTAAGAGAGCATCACTCACTGGGAGAAATTTTTCCAATAGGCTGTAGATTTTGCTGCTTGCTGTGGCACCCTTAACCAAGCATTGTGATTGGTGGGGAGTCTTCTCAAAGGCAGTGTGAACTCTGGACTGCTGGAGATGAATGAGAGTAGTGGCTGTGGTTGGAACAGGAGAATGGGAGGAAGGAGGGACCCTTTGGAGCAGTATGGCCACGGTGTCTTCAAATCCAAGATCTCAATACCTCCACAACTGAATCAAGAGGCTTCATCTGTTCTTCTGGAATCGAGTGTAGCCCTGGGATTTCATTAATGGAGGAAACTCCTCCTACCTGTGTAGGAACACCAGCCCATTCCCCCAACTCAGTCTTAGAGAATTGTCTACTAAAAGGAAATGCTCTTTCTAAGGCATTGACCTGATCCCAGTCTTCCCCACTCCAAGGTTTCAGCTACACCAGGTAGAACTTTTTCAGATGCTACAATGGGGCAAGTTGCAATTACTTGACTACAGACCCATTAAAAAACAAAACAAAAAAAAACCTTTGATTAATGATAATAATGAACATTTATGTAGGGATTTTAAGGTTTGAAGAATATATAAGTTATCTCATTTGATCCTCACTGCAACCCTGGCAGATGCTCCATTCTACATATGTGGAAGCTGGGGCTGAAAAGAGTTAAGTGACTATTCTGACTCAAGCTGTGTCTGAGAAATGAATTTGAACTCAGGTCTTTGCCCCCAGAAATGAAGGAGAGATCAGACCAATTCTTAGAGATGTGACAAGATTCAGGCAATGCCATCTACATTTGAGAACTCAAATGAGCTGTGAGTTGGGATGGGCAGCTCATGAGTGATTTTTTTTAACCTCCCAGACAATTACTTGGGGATTTTAGTGGCCTGCAAGCTCAATAGAAGTCAGTAGAGTTGATAAGGTCATCAAAAAATATAACAACATAATGGACTGCATTTAAAAATAGCCGGAGCTTCCAAGAATAGGAAGATGATAACTTCTCTGTATTCAGCCCTCATCTAAAGTATTGTGTTCAGTTCAGGGGACCACAGGACATTGATACTCTGAAGGATGTCCAGAGGAGGCCAGCCGAAATGATAGTGGGGGGCCTTTAAAGGATGGCATGTGAGGTTCTGTTGAAGAGTCTAGAGAAGAGGCTCGATGTGGATGTGGAAGGGACAGGGCATGAGAGCTGTGCTCAAGACATCGAAGGGCTGTCATATAAAGCATCTTCCCAAAAGGCTGGACCAGGAGCAATGGGTGGAAGGTTCAACCTTAAGCCACATGGTGTTTCTCCATCTGAGATTTCTTCAACTTGATGCTGTTAAGTACATTATGGAGGAGGAGATTCCTTTTGGATCTATTAATGGCCCTCTCCAACTCTGAGAGTCTCTGGGTCTATAAATTGAACAATAAGAACAGACCTGATAGAGGTTGGCCCTGCTCCATCCTTTAGGAAGTTGATATTTTGGATAGGGGAATCACAGCTATTCCAATTGGAAATGTGGTTGGGAGATAATCTGTGCCAAAAGAACTCAGCTGATATGTGAAATTGGCCACAGTATGTAGGTGACAAAGATGTCAGCTGCCCGGCTAGATGATGTTCTCTGGAAAGTGTCCACTTGCACACCGGGAGGTGTGGACTAGACAAGTCAAAAATAAAATCTTAACCAGACAATCTGACCGTGATTGGGAATGACTTTGAGATTGGGTACCAAATGGGGATAGGTAAAGGAGGGAAGAAGAAGAGGAAATACTTAATCCTCAAAACAAGCTGGCAATGAAGATGTTATTATCCCCATTTTACATTTGTGGAAATTGAGGCAAACACGGGTTAAGTAGCTTGCCTGTGGCCCCACAGCTGGTAAATTTCTGATGCTGGATTCTAAACTGGGTGCATACCATCTCCACGGGCACAGATTACAATTCCTTCATAAGTTAGATGATTATGATCTTTGAGAATTTCTGCCCCAGAATTTCAACCATTATAAAAATGCAGCAGAACAAGCGTTCACATGATTTTTAAACTGAATTAGAACCTCTAGGAATGGAATCCATTTTAATTTAGCATCCATCCTTTATACGTTTACTATATGCTAGGAAATGGGGGTACAAAAATATCAAACATTTTATATATGAACCCCTGAATTTGAGGACAGTCCAATGGTTATGGTTTAAGTGAGATCTAATTCTACACAAAAAGAGACCTAGGGTAAAAGGAGAAAGAGGAAATGTTGATAAGAACAGTTATAGTGCCAATGTGGAGTTGTGAACAGAGAAAACTAATGTAGTGGGGCTCTGACCACTGCATCATCTAGCTACTTGTAATGAAATGCAATGCCCTCTCCCCCTGCTTTTCACCTCCGGACTCCCTGCATTGTTTAGCCATACCATCAGTCCAAATAATAAATACTGGCTGATAAAATCCAAGGCTTGGACACAGAGTGCCTTTCTTCTCTTCCCTTTTGAGGACTCTCTATGTCAGAGCTCAAAACTAACATAGAAGGAAATTCAAACCTGAGACGATAATGTTGGACTTTAATGAGCCAAAGAGTGTAAGAAAAGAAAGACTAAGGCTTTTCTTAGGAGGCCACGGTCTCCTCTCCTTTGAACTGAATCCAGTCTGACTAAATGCTTTAGTCTAGAGCTGAGAGGCCCCTTAAAATTAGGGAGATGGTGGTTCAGTGTCTCAGTCTATGCAGACCCAGCCTTGGTCTTCAGGCTTCAGCCCAGAGACCTCATCTGATCTTTGAGGAACTGATTCCAATCAATCTCCTGTGTTTCTTTCTGGGAGTCCCCAACCTCTTGTGTCAGAAACTTTATTTTTTGTTCTTTGGAACGAAGCCTGTTTATCTGATTGCTGGGTGATACAGAACTCCATTTGTTTTGGTCAGTGATCCATTAGGAAAACTGTAGGTGCCCAAATTGACAAGAGTCCAGAGGAAACTTTTTTCTTCTGGACTTGGAATGGAACCACATGAATAAACACATCTCTGGAGAAACTGTTTGTTGGAGAGACTGAGCGATGTTTTACACAGTTGGCTGACCCTCTGTGCTGAGGGGAATCCTGGAACAATTTGGACCTGGTCAGAAAAATTTGTTTTCTCAGTTGAGGGTAAAGTTGTGATTTGCAGTTGAGTCTAAGTCCCTAAGTCCTCGTGAGCTGAGCCTCTTGGCGTCTGGGGCATAGAGAAACTTTAGAGTTTCTTACTCTGAAAGGGGAAGCTTGGTTTTTCCTCTGTTTCTCTCTATTGTTCTCTTTGGTTGGTTGGCGTTTAGGTTCTTTCTCTTTCTCCATTTGCTTGGCTTGGGACAGGCCCTTTCAGGTATCAAGCAGGCAGAGTGTCCTCGGATTGTAAAATGTCCCTTGTTTAATGCACATCACTTGGCATTCGGAAGTGACTGTGGTCTCTAGTCTCACCAGCTGTGGTAGTCAGGGTCCTCCCTGGAGACCTTAATCGGAAGTAGTTGACACTAAAGAAAGAATAGCCTTTACTGGTGGCCTAAACTTAGAGCCATAAAACTCATTAGCCGCCCTGATGTGTGCTCAGCAAACATTGTATGGTGAGCATCCATCCACCAGCAAGATGAGTCCTTCACTATAAATTAGCCTTGAGGACCAGGAGCCCCTCACAGCCTGTTTTTCGCTGCTCTTCCCAGTTCCCGTTGTAGATTCTCCTTCAGCCAGCAGCAACATGAAGGTCTCCGTCTGGGCTTTCTGCTTATTGTCCGCCCTGGTGGCCATCTCTGGGGTGAGAGGCAAGGAGGTCTTGAAGATTTGTGGGCGAGATTTCATTAGGGCTATTGTCTACACCTGTGGCAGCTCTCGATGGAAAAGGGACCTTCAGGGTGCCCTGGAACATGGAGGTAAGATGGGGGGGGGGCAGCTTGCTGCTGTTCAGATGGTCAGAGAAGGCCCGGCAAGAGTAAATGCAGAGGGCCTTGGGAGCCATGCCTTATGAGGTTGGGTTGCAGGAACTGGGCATGGTTAATCTGAAGCAAAGGAGGCCTGGAAGGGACTTGGGATTAGACAGAAGTTGGATCAGGGGGCAGAGGTTCCATTTAGACTTGCTGCCTCCCAAGGAGAGCTGCCTCAAGGAGTGGTGGGTGCTCTGAGATGCCTCTAGATGCCCACTTGCTGGGCACCATTCCCTCTATAGGAGGGCTGGACTTGAAGGCTCCCGGCTTCCTGTCCAGTTTGACCCATGAGCCACCAAGCTCAGCCCAAGCCCCGGAGGGCCACCAGGAGCAATGGGATGGAAAGTGCTGAGTTTAGATTTGGTGGCAGGAAAACTCCCCACAAATCAAAGCTGTCCAGATTTTAGTGTCTGATTTGGTGCCCTCTTCATTAGGGGTCCTGGAGAAAAGGCTAGTGTATGACCTTGGACAAATCCTTTACTCAGCTGGGGCCCCAGGTCCCTCACGCCCTTCTAATGGTGATCTCCTAGTGCTATGCTGAAGATCAGTCAACAGGCACTTAGGAAACTCTTCTTTTGCTTTTGGGGTTCCAAAGAAAATGGCCTCCCCTTTGAATGAAGAAGATGATCTGGAAACTATTGTGCATCGAGTGGGTGGGGGGTACTCCGAAAGGGGAGTGGGAGCCTTGGTTGGCCCCTACAGAAGGAGGGGTTTGAGCAGACCTAATCACAAGAGCACCTCCATCCTCCCTACATCCCTGGGAGACAGGGGGCTCGTTACTCCCATTTTACAGATAAGAAAAGTCACTGTTGAGTCAGAGTTAGATAATTTGCCAAGCTAACACAGCTTGTAAATGTCAGAGGCAGGATTTGAACTCACCTCTTCCTAATATGAAAATGTCTAGGATTTGCTCTGACTCCATCTCTAATACAGTCATATATGTGTGTGTGTGTGTTTCTTTTTTACTTTCACACAGTGGAGAGGGAAAAGTACTTTGAGGCGCCCAACAAAAATGGAGCTTCTTATGACATCATGGCCCACAGCCTCTTCTCTGCTGATTCCCCTGCTGAAGAAATCCCCTCACAGAAGCACCGACTAGTGGGCACTGGGCAACAGAAGAGGCAGACTGAGATGGCTGACCTGGCCACTTTCTGCTGCCGGACTGGCTGCACCGCCACAGAACTGAGCAAGCTGTGTTAGGGCAAGCTGGGTGGGCAGCCAGAGTGGGACCGTGACAGGCTTGTAAAAATGGTGGCTGGCAAACCAATAAATAAATAAATAAGCAAATAAGTCGATGGCTTTCTTCTACATGCGACCTTTCAGAAAATGGAGAGTCGGAGGTTAAAATCCAGATTTAATTTCTTCTGTTCATTAAGCTGTGGGCTGTGTGTGTGTGTGTTTGTGTGTGTGTTTGTGTTTGTATGTGTGTGTGTTTGTGTGTTTGCATGTGTGTGTTTGTATGTGTGTCTGTGTGTCTCTCTGTGTGTTTGTATGTCTGTGTGTCTGTGTGTTTGTGTGTGTCTGTGTGTTTGTGTGTGTGTTTGTGTGTCTGTGTGTTTGTGTGTCTCTGTGTGTGTGTTTGTGTGTGTGTTTGTGTGTTTGTGTGTGTGTTTGTGTGTCTGTGTGTCTGTGTGTGTGTGTTTAAAGCCAGCACTCTAACACAATGTGTACTTTACAAACATGGAATTTAAAAGCAGTGAGCTTTTGACTCATACAACCTTTGACTCATGTGGCTACTTGTAGAGCAGGAAGTGTGGTCAGTAATAGCCTCAGTGGTATGAGGGGAACGTCACTGGCCCAGCAGAGCATCAGAAGATATGCACGTAGCACAAATTCTGAGGCTATTTCCACACGTCTCAAGATCTAAGCTCCTGTGGCAAAGGGCTTACTTCCAGCTCAGTGTCAACCACCAGCTAGGCTGAAGGAACTGGGCACACTTAGCCCAAAGTAAAGGAGCCCTGGAAGGGACATGGCAGCTCTTTTCCTGAGAAGGAGCAGCCAGACTCATTCCACTTGGCTCCAGAAGACAGAGCCCAGAACGATGAGCATAGATTCCCCAAATGCAATTTTTTTTCTTGGTGCCCCCAAAAGTGGTGGGCTGCTTTGAGATTTGGTATATGTCTTGAAGGTCTCTGAGAAGTCTGAATGCCCACTTGTGGGGTGTGCTACAGTAATAGTCCCTTTTGTTTGGGGAGTGAACTTCCAATTTACTATAACTTCCTACTGTATACATTAGACTAGACTAGCAAATAGGGATAAAACAAAAAAATATATAGCTTTTGTTCTCAAGAAACAATATTTTTTTATTAAGCACTTGCTATGTGCCAGTGATTAGGTTCGATGATAGTCCTGCTTTCAAGGAAATTCAGAAGACTGAAATGTACCTATATATCTATATCTATATGTATAGATATAGATAGATAAATAGATAGATAGATGGATGGATAGATAGATAGATGTAGCATAAACATCAGGGAGTGGAGAGAGGGAGGGCATTAGCAGTTCAGAATATTGGGGATCCATAGTCAGGATCACAGATTTAGCAACTTCTAAGTCAAATTAATTTGGAATATAATATAAGAAGGCAAAGGAGCTAGGATTATAACCAAGAATTATCTACCCAGCAAACTTGAGTTTATCTTTTCAGGGGAAAGTTGATATTTAATGAAATAGAAAACTTTCAGGAAAAACTCTGAGCTGAATAGAAAATTTGACAGTCAAACACAAGACTCAAGAAAAGCATAAAAAGGTATATATGAAAGAATAATCACAAGAGACTCAATAAAATCAAACTGTTTACATTCCTACATAAAAAGATAATATATGTAACTGAAAAATCTTTATCATTATTAGGGCAGTTAAAAAGAGTCTATATAGAGGACATGGGTGTGTGTTAATTAGATTGGAATGATCTCAAAAATATGAAGAGGTAAGAAAAAGGGATGCATTGGAAGAAGTGGGAAGAGAGAAGTATAATGGAGAAGTCTTTCTCATATTAAAAAAGGAACTCAAGGAGGAGCTTTTAGTATAGAGGAGAAAATGAGGGGGGTGATAGGAAATACTTGAACTTTATTCTCATTGGAAAAGGTTTAAAGAGGGAAGAATATATCTAGTTGTTTATAGAAATGTAAGTTATTCAAGATGGGAACTAGGAGAAGGGGATAAGAGAAAGGGAGAAAAATAAAAGGGAGGGTAGATTAAAGGAGTCAGTGTTTAAAAGCAAAATATTCTTTTGAAGAGGCAGCCAGGAAAAAAAAGAAAGAGAGAGGGAGAGAAAGGAAATGGAATAGAAAGAAATACACAATCATAACTGTGAATGTGAATGGGAGGAACTCACTCTTAAAATGGAAGTGGATAGCAGAATGGATTAGAAACTAGAATCCAACAATAAATTATTTATAAAAGACACATTTGAAACAGAAAGACACAATTAAAATACAGGGCTCAAAGAGAAGCTACTATGTCTTAGCTAAAGTAAAATGGACAAGGGTAGCAATCACGATTTTAGAGAAAGCAAAATCAGATCTAATTAAAAGAGATCATCAGGGAAACTAAATTCTACTAAAATGTTCCCATAAGGAACTCCCAGTAAGGAAATGACATCTATCAATGGAAATCACTTTCTGCTCAATGCTTATAAGGCATGAATAGCCTAGACCAAAAATTATCATGATCTCATTCAAATGAATTTAATTCAACAAACATTTATTAAATGCTTTGGGGTCACTTTGGAGTATAGGAAAGTTGAACAACTTGCCCAAATTCACACAGTCAGAGATGGGACTTGGGCCTTTCTTCCAGGTAGGCTTTCTAGACAGCATACTCTACACCTATGCATACAGTCCATAGCATGCTGGCCCTGAGTTTGAATTCTGCCTCAGACATTTCTAATCTGTGTCCCTGGACAACTAAGTTAATTTCTTCTTGCCTCAGTGTCTTTGTCTGTCAGATGGAGATAATAATATTAACTACCTTACAGGATTCTTGTGAGGATCAAATAAAATATGATTTGTAAATGGCTTCATAAATGACAGCTATTTTCTTATCATCAGTGCATGGCTTTGTGAAATAATAACCTTTAGCACAGTGCCTGGTATATAGTAGGTGTTTAATAAATGCTTGTTGGCTGGGAAATGCTTTCCTCTTAGCACATAGTAGATATCTAAAAATGCATATTGCATTGAATTAAATTGAATCAGGTTTTGAATGATTGATTGAAGGGGGAGGAGGGAATCCCAATCCCTTGTGAAACTGTCTAATAAGGAATGGAATGGAGGGTATTATGGTTCCATATTGCAAGAGGAAAAGCTATCCTGATGAATCATAGATCCTGAAGCAATATTAAGATTAGTAAGATTTTCTGAATAATGATAGGTGAGAACAGTGCTTGTTAAAAACTCCCTAAAAGAAAAAAAACTTGTCAATTTTTAAGATATTACCCAGATTAGAAATTTTGTTTCCTGACACTTCCAAAAGTGTCACAAGTGTGACCTGTGGGTAACAAGTTCCCTAATATGTATTAAAATGCACAGCTTAGAAACCCAGAAAGATGTTATCCAAGAAGGCAGTTAGTATTGGGGAAAAAATCCTAAGCTCATACTCTGAGGATCTGAGTTTTGAATCTTGAATCTGTTCATCATACATTCTATGATCTTATTATTCACTTCTCTCTCTCTCTCTCTCTCTCTCTCTCTCTCTCTCTCTTTCTCTCTCTCTCTCTCTCTGTCTCTCTCTGTCTCTGTCTCTCCCTCTCTCTGTCTCTGTCTTTGTCTCTCTGTCTCTGTCTCTCTCTGTCTCTGTCTCTGTCTTTCTCTCTTTCCTTTTTGTAAAATTAGTTTTGGATTTAATGACCCTTAAAGCCCCTTATACTTCAATAGCTAGGATTCTGGGTTCTGGGAACCTCACTTTATTGGTGAATATCTCAGGCAAATGGGTCAGTGTCACTCCTCCATGGTTCTAAGAAGAGTGATGGTCACTGGTTCCTTGTCCTTTCTTTCTTTTACTTGGGACCACAAGTAAAATGACTGAGTGAATAGAGAACTGACCACAGAGTAAACCACTGGGTTTATGTGCTGCCTTTGACACTGGCTAGATGTGTGACTGTAAGTCATAGAAGCTTTCAGTGCCCCTAGGCAGCTCTTGGAGACTATAAAGCACACAGGGGTGCCTTTCTGATATTTGTTTGCAGAGGGAATTTCTCAGAGATGAAATCACACACACACACACACACACACACACACACACACACAGCCCTTGAGATCTAATCCAGATGTCAAATTGTCCTTTCAAAATTAACTAAAATTTGTAGAGCTAAATTACGACCCAGATACTTTCCTCTTTAATAAAGAAATGAAAATTGGACTTTGCCCATTAGGAGAAATAAAAATGATTTTAAAAGTCATAGCAGGCAGCAAGGAAGGAATTAGAACGCATAAATTTCTGACTGTATATTTCACTGGCGAGCACAGGCCATGAATAAATCCTCCGAGCTAGAAATGCATCTTGCCATTTGGGGAGTTCTTTGTGCTTAGAGCATATTTTCCTAAAACTAACCCTTGGCTGATTTTCTTAGTCTTGCGTGCGCAATATGCCTTTCACCTTCAACAAACGTCCTCTGGCCTGTCTAGCCCTCACCCGAGAGCAACGCCAGGGCATCACTGGGTATAAACAGGGAGCTGAAAGCTCCATAAAATAGATGATCCATATCCTGAGCTACATTAGCCCACGGAATAACAAGCCACTTCAGCACTGTAAATGTTCAGGCTCAGACATTCAAAACCACACTGGGTCCCTTGGGGTTTTGCGTCATAGGAAGAAAACAGTCTAAGTAAATAAACTGTATTTGTTAAAGTGCCAAGGATATGTTTGTTTTAAGTCATTTGGCCTGGAGAAACCAATTTGCGAGCTCATCTGAGTGTGGCTTTTTAAGAGTCCCATCTATGGCCAGAGAGGTGGTTTTATGTGCTGGAAATGTATTTACTACTTAGCACCATGTATATTTAATGCCGTGGGGCTTACTTTGGTGCCTTACAAAGCCACTTATGGATTCTATTATTGAAGAGCTGCTACCCAACATTCGTAATATTTTGTAAAAGGCACGCAGTCCCCGAGAGTTTCCAATCGCAGCTCGATGGACACGGGAGTCAGATATGGGCTGACCATCAGGAATCTTGCCTCAGCAGTTTCTCCTGTCAGGTGCGTAAGACCACGGCTCCTAAAAGTTGCCCAATTCATTTAGCAGGCAACATGGAAGCCAGCACCATCACCAACACAGCATGGAATCATGGTAACATTTGTCTCCGAAGTTAATGGTTCCAGCAGCCCCATGCTGGTTGTTTGCTGGTGTGCAAGTAGTACACATTATAGTGTACTTCCCCATGATGAAAGGTGGGGTGATGGCTAAAGAATTAAAGTCACCTGGTTTAAAGAGCCCCTTTCAGTAGGCACTCTTGTCTGTGAAACAAGCAAAAATATTAATCTTATCAAAGTAAGACTTTTAGAAACCTGAGTCAAGCCCCTCTTTCCCATTCTGCACAAGCATCCTCCCAAGACATGACAAAAAAGAGCGCTTTAAGACAGTTTATTCATTCATTATCTTCTGGAGGCAGTATGGTAGAGTGGAAAGAACATGGGATTTGGTCATAATAATAATAGCATCTACATACCGGGACTTTCAAGAGGAGCAGACTAGATATATTTGGTTTTTTTTGTTTTTTGTTTTTTTATGTTCTATTGTATTTCCATTTATTTTGTTATATATTTCCCTATTACATTTTATTTTATTTTATTTTTTTATTAAAGCTTTTTATTTGCATAACATATGTATGGGTAGTTCTTCAACATTGATCCTTACAAAGCTTTCTGTTACAAATTTTTCCCTCAGTCCCCTCCCCTCCCCTAGATGGCAGGAGGTCCACTACATGTTAATTATATTAAAATACTTGACAAATCAAATATATGTATACATATTTCCACACTTATCACTGTTGTGCAAGAAAAATCGTATCTACAAGAAAGAAAAATCTGAGAAAGGAAACACTATGTAAGCAAACCTCAATAGAGAGCATGAAAATGTTATGTTGTGGTCCACATTTCACATCCCTCTCTCTGGGTGCATATGGCTTTCTTCACTGAACAATTGGAACTGGATTGAAACATTTCATTGTTGAAGAGAGCCATCAGACTAGATATATTTGTAAAACATTATAAAATGTTAGTTATTTTTTTTACTATTATTTCTCAATACTCCCAGTAGAATGCAAACTCTTTGAGGAAAGATACTTTAAAAATTGTTTTGGTCTCTATATCAGTGGATAGCACAGAGTTCCATCTTCCAACTGGATTTGGTTTTTCTCTCTATTGATGCAGATTGCGACTCTCCTCCATGTTCTGCCATAAGTTTGCCACTGTAAGAGTCCTGGTGGTCCTTTTCCTTTTCTTTGGGCATCACAAAGGCCTTCACCATGTGACTGGTCCATCTTCTCTTTGACGAGGTCTTCACTTTGGAGTTCACTGTCGGTTACATGAGCTTGTCTGTACCCCATTGCTCAGGGTGTGACTGTTCGATTTGCTGGAGACTTTTGCACCCAAGAATCTTGATCCAGGATCCAAGAATTACACAGCAGGCACTTAATACATGTTTGCTAAATTGAATTGGATCGTGTACAGCCTCAAACTGCACATTGATGTCTTCACTGAAACATGTCACTCAAAGCCTATCTTTTGCCCCATGTAGAGGTTCTTTGTCATTCAAGGTAAACAGCATAGACAGTTGCTAGAGCAAATAGAGATGTGTTTCTGAAGACGAAAGATGAAAAGGTGTCACTGGCTTCATCCCAGAGACATCGGCTCCCAATGTGTAGGCTCTGATTTTCAAGTGGTCCAATGTAGATAATCACAACGAGTTTGTACCTGGGGATCATAAGGTCTTTCACCCGGGCCTTCACAACCTACAAAAAATCACAACACAGAAGGTGATCACTGAGCCACCAGCAAGCCTGCCAAGCTCGGTCTCTTCCTGACATTGGGGAGCCAAAGTCATTTCAGCTATAGGCAGGATGACAAATTGTAGAGAGGTTAGCAATGTTCACATTTATACCTGACTTTGATACAGGACTCTCTCTCTCTCTCTCCACAACACACACACACACACACACACACACACACACACACACACACACACA
>JAJPUD010004549.1:101096-128846 GCA_023553655.1 Myrmecobius fasciatus | reverse complement strand
CACACACACACACACACACACACACACACACACACACACACACACACTGATTTCTGTGAGTCTCTGAACCACCTTTTAAGGTAATCACTTCAATGGCCCCCAAATATGTGATTTTATCCACATCTGAATACAGACCACACCCCATTTTAATGTCCTAATTGGTTTTGAGAACTGGATCTGGAAAATCCATCACACAAGTCATATGCAGAATGTATGTAAAAGGTAGTTTTGTGAAGAGGCACTAGAAGTGGGGTGGGCAGGAAAGAAGGTCAAGGAAAACATCATGAAGGAGGCAATATTTTTTCTGAACTGTGTGGGAGACTGGACCATAGGCGATCTTTTTAACCAGGCTGATTCTCTTCCCCCAAATTGTGAAATTTTTGCCACATAAATATCATTAAATTTTAGAATGAATTTATTGTAGAATTTGCTACTCTAACCAGTGAGAATTTTGTAATTCAATAGTACCTAAGACATTGTCTTCTTGGGAGTCACTGGTGTAAGCTCCTTGAGGGAAGTTGTGACTTCTTGTGTCTCCATATTCCAGAGCCTAACCCATGATACTGACCCACTTAATAGTTCCAGTTGATTGTTTGATGATTGATGAATAGCATTAATTTCCTAAATAGCAATATCGTCTTCTTTGGAAGGTTGCCCTAAATCCTGTGCACAGTTCAGATAGCCGGTTACCTACCTCAGCTATGGTTTTAGTCATCTGTCTACACAATTCAGGTTCATATTTTTCTTCTTGCAGATAATTTGTCAGTACATCCTTCAAAATGTGATTGACAACATTCACAGGAAAACATCTGCTAGGGCCTGGAAGGGGAGACATTGGATTAATATGGGAAGCACATCATTTTTCCACTGAGATTTAAGGTACATTTTGAACATTTTCTTCCCTCCCACACAGTAATAAAAGGATTAATAAAGTAAGACCAGCAGTGAGGATTTGGAGCTCCCAAGGGCAGACTTCCACGAGGAGAAGACTTGTTTGCTTCCAAAACCCAAGCTTTGGACTAGGCAGTGTGGGATTCAGATGGGGGCAGGGCAGAGGAAGATGTACTATGCACACATGTTTAAGCATCCCAGGTGCCAGAATCCGTGTGGGCAATACAGACACCAGTGGACAAGTGAAGCCAGTTTGGTGTCTCAGTGGGTGGAGTACAGGTATGAGGGTCAGGCAGCTTGTCTTTGGAATCACTTAATTTTTCTGGGCTTCAGATCCCTAAGCAGTGAAGTAAACTCTCTTAAGCCACAAAAATAGCCAAAATTTGAACCCAAGTTTGTTAACTCCAAATCCCAGTCCTATTTCCTACTATACCAAGATCTCTAGCCCAAAAATCTAGGGAGATCTGGACTCTGTCATTTGCTCAAGAAATGTTGGTGCTGAAAGGCCTATGCAATACCTGTTTGTTCCACAAATGGTCTTTACCCTACTGGAGAAGGGACCATAATGAAGGCTCTTGAGAGCTTTGTGTTTCCTGGGTTTGCTCATGCATGCTTTTGGGTCTTATGCAAGTCCCATAGGGGGAAAATAAGTAGCTGTCCAATCTGGCATATTGACATTGTATAATAAGTACCATTTTTTGGTGTGTGGGAGAGAACTTTGTAACCCAAATTTGGGGGAGAAAAAACATAAGATATATCTAAGCTTAGTTTTAGAGATTTCCATAAAGTTTTCTTTTAGATAAAAGACACAGTTGGAGACCTTCTCCAAACCCCCACAAGGGTTCTAGGTCTGTGAGCACAGAGGTTCTTGCTGAGGTTCCTAGGGCCTCGAGGTATATTTAGATAGAGAGGACTAGACAAAACAACTGAAGGGACTCTCAACCTCTGGCTTGTGAACCTTTAAGAAATATTTGTAATCGTATATAACAAAACAATTAACTTTATAATCTTATGTATTTTTATTTGTATTTAATTTTATATATTTATTTTATACATCTAAATGTTTATATTTTATTTAACATATTCTTAAAGTATTAAATATATATAAAATGTAAAATGCATTTTAAATGTATATAGTAAAATATTTATATTTTTATGTCATCATTGATATCCTTTTTTGAGGGCCTATATTCAACAAAAATGACTATCCAATAAAAGTTGGAAGAGAAAAAAAAATGTATTTCACACACACATATATGTATTTTATTTTATATATTTAAAAACATTCTGAGAAGACGTCCTTAGGTTTCCCCAGACTGCCAAGGGGTCCATGACACACAAAAAGATGAACTTTCACTCTAATGTTCCATCCAGTTCTGAGTGAATGCTCCTGACACTTATTAAATGCCAGAAACTTAATAAATTTAATGAAGGCTCATTGACTGATTGGTTTTCAACTATGTGGAAAAAAGTGTTTCTTTCTTTTCTGTATACAGTACGATGGATATAACCAAAATTCTTTAAATAGGAAACTTAGGTTTCTGTAACATCAACACAAATCACTAGAAAACAGTGTTTAAATAATTGGTCTCAGTTTTCCCTTGCACAACTAATCAGACCAGTTTTCTTTCCATCAGATGAACCAGTTGAGTCCATACCACGTAGATGGAGCCCATATTCCATAAGAACCTTTCTGGCAGGCACAGCATGCTCCTCTGGTTAGCAGAAGCAAAGGAGCACGTGTTAAATGAAAATAGAAATGTGCCTGTAGGTGAAAATATAAGATTTGATTTGGCAACAAAAAGACAGTTGATCAAACACTTTTAAAAAAAGTCCACTCAGCTCCCGTAAAAGGATTAATTCAAGAGAGATTTCTTGTAAGATGCTATGGTATAATTTAACTCCACAAAAAGATTTCTCAAATGATTAAGAGTTCTCATTAACTTATCTTCAATTTTTTAAAGAGAATGTACTAACATAGACACATTTGAAAAGAGAAATTTGAGTTTCTTTCTGACTGCTTTTTGTAATTTATTAAAAGATTGATATCAGACCAATCTAATTTTGTTAGTAACCAATTTACACTTAAATTAATTCCCACATCCAAAGTTTTGAGTTCTCCCTCTGGGTCCTTGGCAGGATTCATTCTCTTTCTCTAGATGTTCTTTCCCCTGGGGAAGATCCCCAAATTTCTAGGGTTGGCTCCAAAAAATAGACTCATAGATTTAGGGGGAAAAGGTGGTCATCTGTGATTGGTTTGCCATGCATCAGGATCTGGGACTGTTTTTGGTGGGAAAGCCATTTTATGGTTCTCAGGATAATCTCAGGATTATTTTACATCTTTGCCAGGAGCAGTTAGGCCTAGGTAACATTGATGGTACCAAATAAAAACCCAAGGTAGGGAGAGGGAGAATGATGATGCATACCCAGCTGATAGGTGTTTTCCATCTGTACGGTAGGGCGGGAAGCATCGTCTCGGTGGCTGGGCTCATCCACATAAGACACTGTACTCACTGAGCTAAAAACAACAATACAAGACTTGTTCTCATTAGCTTGACAGAAGAAAGCATCTCCAAGTGTGCCAAAAGTCCCACTTTTAATAACAAAGTTCTAGGCAAGGAAAGCTCACATTTCTATCTGCCCTGGAACTTTCCCCACCAAAGTATGACCTGTAATGATTGGTTCTATCTGCCATGAGATGAACAGGACCATAATCCCTTCTTGAGGCACTGTTTCTCCCTATTAGAATATGAGCTTCCTGAAATCAGGAGCAATCTCAATGTCTACTTACAAGTCTACTGCTCAGCTCAGTGCTCTGCCCACAGGAAGCACTTACCAAATCCTTTTCTGTTCCATCCCCATAACGTTCCATCATATATGCAAAAAATGGCAGTAAAGGATGTCATCAGAGAAATGTCTGATGGGAAAAGCAGATGGGTTGGTCATGTGGAGACAGCAAGAGATAACTGCTGGATGGCCCATGTGCTTCATTGATGTGCTTACATGTCAGAGAGATTAAGGAAGATATCTTGCCTATTGAATGGATTCCGTGTGGAATACATGGGAAGGCCCAAGATAGAGTTTGCCCAGAGTGGGCAGTCATGAATGCCTTGTGATTCACATCACTACATCACTGGAAAGCACATCCGCTCTGATAAAGCACCAATTCATTGTAGTATTTGAGGTTTTTTTTTTTTATCATTTACAAAGAAAATAAATTAATAGATACAAAGTGATTCTACAGAAGGCGCTGAGGGCAGAGATCATTAATAAAGTTAGGACATATAATGGAAGGCACAAAATAGCCCCAAACTATCACCTGGGAACAGGGCAGAAATTAAGGATATAAAACCTTTGCAAAGACTCTTTGGTGCTGAAAGAGCCAGAAACGCCCCCAATGAGAAGCCACAATTCAGCTTAAATCAATAAACACCCAAGACCCTTTTCATCCCTGAGAAGGGCCATTTGGTTGGGCAAGTGAAACAATATGAGCAAACCCAGGTGGTGATGTGGAAGGGCAGATCCAAGGATGGAGGCACTGAATGGGTTTCCCAAGCTCCGCCCAGGTCAGGTGAGCCTCAACGGACACAGCTTCCTGGGAGCCTCTGAATGGGCCTTATTGACCTTGTTCCACCTGTGAGGCAAGCTAGGGTGTCACTTCAAAAGGGGGAGAGATAATAGAGAGGAAAAGGGCTTTTGGGGATTGGTAAAAAAATTAAATAGGAGGTGGGGGGAGATTATTCTCTGTTATGCTCATGCACATTCAGCTTTTGGGAATGCAAAGGACTCGTTTGCTCTTTATGTTTTGGATTGGATAAGATGATTTTGAATGAACTCTTGAAATTATAGGACTTTTAGTTACTCTGTTAAACATTTCTCAATTACATTTTAATTTGATTCTAACCAGAATGAGATCTCTATAACACACTATTTAAAAAAAGGGCACAGGACAAAAACAAATTAAATAGAATTAAAATTAAAGTCCCTATGGTGTGTTCAGGGTAGCAATTCCTAGTCTCAAATGATGAATTTGAGGTTTAGCACCAAATGTTGGGGTTCAGTCATATGAAGAATTCACAATGGCCATTCTCTTTGGCAAAAGTAGGTTTATTTAGGAGAAGAATTAACAGGCAAAATGAAGACTCCACGAATGGGAAACATGAAATAGAGCTGAGAGAGCATATAGTTAGATGCTAAAGTGGTTTTTAGCAATTAACAATGGAAAATACGAGTTCCCTGATGGACAGTTTTTTGGGGAAATTGAGCTTCAGGGATTTGACTTGGATTTCTGACTGGACACGGCAAATTATCTCCACAGAATATGGGACTAGAAGGTTGAACTGATCCCCATCAGTGCCCTTCCCTGCTTGCCTCAGGGAATAACTTAATCGGTACTTCAGTCTTTCTCTGCCAACCCCTCCTATTTACCCAGACCTCCTCACCTATATGCTATATATCACTGCAAGAACAAGAATCAAGACTCATAGGCTTGTTTGTGAAAGAAATAATATGATCCTGTTTAGTAAATCACTATGATCCAAGAGTTGATATTGGCATCTGTCAAATGAATTTTTTTTTTTTGCTGAGGCAATTGGGGTTAAGTGACTTGCCCAGGGTCACACAGCTAGGGAATGTTAAGTGTCTGAGATAGATTTGAACTCAGGTCCTCCTGACTTCAGGGCTGGTGCTCTATCCACTGCACCACCTGGTTGCCCCTGTCAAAGGAATTCTTAACTCCTTTCCTTTTTTTTAAATCTTTAGCACATGAAGCTACAAATGTGTCATTTCCATCACA
Source organism: Myrmecobius fasciatus (assembly GCA_023553655.1). Lineage (NCBI taxonomy): Eukaryota > Metazoa > Chordata > Mammalia > Dasyuromorphia > Myrmecobiidae > Myrmecobius > Myrmecobius fasciatus. The sequence goes on along the minus strand of JAJPUD010004549.1, from coordinate 123,160 downwards.
TGTATGAATGTATCTCAATGCACACAATTAATCCACTGACAATCAGCAAGTATGTATCAAGCCCTTGCTCCATTCCAGTGCCAGAGATACAAGGACACAATCAAAATAGCTCCTACACACACACACACATACACACTACCTATGTAAATGGCATATTTATATATAACCATGCACACATATAAAATACATACATTTATATTTATATCTATCCATAAATGTTCAACACAATGCCCATGTGAAGCACATATTCATATAAAACATTTAAATCCACATATACATGTATCTATGAACTTATATGCATTTCTATGCAGTATACTACAGGGAAAAGCTCACTGGATTTAGAGTGAGAGGACCTGGCTTCTAATCCTGTCTCTTTTAATGACTACCACTATGATCTTGGACAAGGGATCTAATTTCCCTGGGCTTCAGTTCCTTTATCTGTAAAATACAGGGTGGTCTATGAAGTCCCTTCCAGAGTCATCGCTATGATCCTTTGACACACACTGATGGAACAGAGAGTGTTCTAAGTACCTCAAAGTTATCTTTATATTCATGATGGAATGGAGTCTGGACCCAAGGCAGATGTGTGCGTATTTCTTAAACACTTCTTTCACAGTGCACAACTAATAAAAATAAAACATCGAGGATGGCTACTTCAAGACAATGGGGGCGGCAATGAGGAAGAGTGGGATTGGAGTGGGGTATGGGACTTGAGGTTCAAACTCCAGCCCTGCCACTTAGTACTTATGTGACTTTGGACCTCAGTTTCCTCAACTGTGAAAAGAAGGGGTTAGCCTTGGTGACCTCCAAGATGTCTTTCAGCTCCCAAGTTATCACCTATGGATTCACCTCCCGGCTCTGCCAACTTTGAATGGGGGAACCTTGGACCAGGCTTGTTATGCTGTCTGGGTCCTAGTTTCTTCATTTGCAAACTAGAGAGGAGACTTGGTGAGGTCAAAGTTCTTTCCAGCACCCAGCTCCTGAGGCAGTCCCTTCTGCTTGGGAACAGCTCTGCTCATGAAGCCCTGCAGGGGGCCCAGCTGTTGCTGCTATAGCCTCTAAGGCTTCCATCTGTTCTGTATGGATCTTGTATATACCGATTGATCTGCGTGTTTGAGCCTTGGACTTCTTGAGGGAGGGGACTGTCTGGGCTTTCTCTTTGTATCTCCTCCAGTCTTCAGTTTTCTCATCTGTAAAATGGGAAGAATTAATATTCTATCTTCCCTCAAGGGTTGCTTGGAGATCAAGGAAGGCAACGTGTGTCAAATGCTTTGCCAAACTTAAAACAAAGATATAGAAATATTGGCTATTATTATACCAGCTGAAGTCCTGGGTAAAACAGGCAGGGAACGTTCCTGGGAAGCTTCTCCACACTGAATGGCAGCCTTGCAGACTTTGGGCAGGGCTTACAGCTACCAGAGAGATGCTGCCACCCAGTGGACTCACTTCCTAACACCATCCTAACTCCTCAGGGAAAATGAGACCTGGCCATCCAAGGGGGATGGCGAGTCAGGCTCTCTGAGGGCTTTGTTGTGGAGAAGAGTAAGAAAATTGGATTTTTTAAAAAAATCTGGATGACAAAGAACTTTCTGGTCTATTACTTACAATTCTGTTAAGGAACAAATCTATTCCTTCTTTAAGTTCAGGGATTTGTTCAAACATTCCTTCCTGATTTTACCCCAATGACGAATGCTCCCTTCCCTAAATGTCTTATATTTAATTTCATATTTTTTCTCTTATGCTTATTTTGCACAGACTTATGTTAGAATTTAGGGTTTTTGCATATGGGTATTCTCTATTTCTGCTGCCAGCACCTAGCTCAGTGCCTGACATATTGTGTAAAATTAACAAATGCCAGTTTATTAGTTGATTGAGTAATTGATTTATTTGAGTTATCTATCCCAGAGCAATATTAATCCAAGAAAGACTTTTTTCAGGACACCTTATTATGGTTTTAGTGGCCAATCTCCAATTGGGAATTAGATGAGGAAGAAGCAGAGTTCAAAGGAAACTGAAAGTCTCCTAAAAGTCAAGTGCTTAGAAAACTAAAGGCTTCTAAAATGTCCATTGTCCTTATGGCATTGTTATGGCAACTCTCTCCGCACAAAGCATCATTAGGTCTAGGGGAGACTTTAGAAAACCTTAAGGAATAGACTTAATAGGACCTCAATAAAAGCTTGTGGAAGAGCTTTTTTTTTTTCTTTTTTAACCAATTCAGTTCAAAGCTTTCTTTCCCTCTTCAGCAACAAAGTAGTAAGGTGTCTGGCTATTTCATTTGGGGCCCAATTTCATTTTCTCTGAGGGTTTATGGTTGACAGCTAGCATATGTTCAGAGGCAGATCACAAAACCAATCTTTTCTGAATTTAACGGTCAGTCCTCTATTCTCCATGTTCTGCTACTTCTCAAGGTAAGTATTGATTAGTCCTATCTTACAGATGTGAATGACTAACATTAAAATAAATTGGGTTCAAGCAGTAGGAAAAAAAAACCTCCCAAAGTGTAGTGATCTGGCTCAGATTTATGGAAAGAGCCCCAGCCTAAGAGTACCTCAGTAAAAATCTCTGATACCTGATACTTTTGTCACTGGGGTCTCAGTAAGGTTAAATGGCCTTTAAATTCCCTAGCAATTCTAAGTGAGGGTACTCAAGTCAAGTCCATAAGCATTTATTTATTACCTACTCTATGTTAGGTACCATGTTAACTCCTGGGGATACAAAGAAAGAGCAAATACAGTCCTTGCCTCAAGTCTCTCTCATTCTAATGGTGGAGACAGCAGGCAGACAACTAAGTACAAACAAGATATACAGGGCATCCCAAAAGACAGTGCAAGTCTAAAACTTTAAAGCTTCAGATTACGCTAAGACTTTGGGGACAGCCTTATGTTCAGAGTTAATTGGAAATCATCCCAGAGAGTGATAATACTAGGATTCTAATTCTATGAAAACCAGCTAATTCTACCCAGGACTTGTCTGACCCCTCAGAAGTCTACTTTGTCTGATATTCAGCTACTGAGCGTTGGCAGAGTACAGATGGGGCTATGCCGAGGAGCCCCACTTCTTTTTGTTAATTATGTGTCATTCTTGGACTCCTCCTGGTCTGGGGCCAGCCTCAACTGACTGTCTATGTTTACAGTCATTCACCTTTAATCTGACCTTGTGGTAAACTCAGACTTGGCACTGTCAGCAGGCACTCTCCAGCCCTCTGCAATTTCATCTTGGATTACTCTAGGAAGGTAACTTAACCTCTATGTTTCCGACTCCATTCAAGACTATGACAATACCACGGACAGTTCCTGCGGTGTGGGATCTATGATCCAGTGTGGGCCAGAGATTGAACTCTTTCTTATCTCCTGCTTCTTTAGAAGAGGTGGGGAATTGGATAGCCTAGTCAACAACAACAATAATGATAACAATAAAATAATAATAACAATAACAATAGCAATCAATGATAGCTAGCATTTATATAGCACTTTTAGATTAGCAAATATATTCTAAAATAATTCTGGGATGCAAGTGTTAATTACTTATAGATGGAAACTGAGGCACAGAAAGGTTTTAATTTTCCCCACTTACTACTAATAAGCTAATAAGCAACAGTGCAGGCAAGCAAACCTAGGTTCTTTACTCTTAAGTCTTTTATTCTTTTCCCCTTATGCCATGCTACCTTCCAATTTTTAAATAACCAGATTATAATAAAATATACTGCATGCTGAAAATGTACTAAACCTAAATGAAAATTCCCTAGCACAGCAATATCTCTGTGAATATCAGTTAGATCAATTGTATTGCTGTCAAGGACAGTAACATGAAATTAGGGCTGCTCTTGGGCTATCACAACTCTATGGGATATCCAGGAAGTACTTTCCTGATTAATACATTTTATCAGATAATTTACTTCTTATTTTTCTTTCTTATAAGATCATAAGGCAAATCATGCTCCACCCCACCCCAAACTGTAGGTCTCGGGGCCTTTGGATTACATAGATTTTGTGAAAAAGAACACTTAGTGCAGTCCATTCCTAATTAGGGACTTTTGTCCTTTACCTCCTATGCTAGAGGTGCTGAACATATAATATCAGGACCTGCAACTTCCTGCAAACATTCAGATTAAAATACAATTAGCAAATATTTAACAAAACAAATAAAAATGCAATAGAGCATAGATAATGTTATTATGTGGTTTTCTAAGTCAATATGTGGCCAGTGGGGAAATGTCTTTCTATTTGAGTTTGCTTCCACTGATCTTTACCACATCACTGCCAAGGTGATTTTCCTAAAGATCAGTTCTAACCATATAATTCCTCTGTTTAAGAAGCTTCTGTGGCTCATTTTTGCTTTGTAGGATTAAAAACTACTCAATTTAGTATTTCACAACTTAACTCCCATTTTCCCTCAAAGATTACTTTTATTTCACTCTCAATCTTAACCCCATTTTTTCCCATGCTAATTTCTAATTTTTCCAACAATTTTTGTTAAATATCCCAGAAGATGTGGTCTTTGGGCTTATCTAACACTAGATTACTATAGTCCTTACTATTGCATCTTGTGAACCTAACCTATTCCACTGATCCACTACTCTACTTCTTAGCCAGTACCAAATGGTTTTGGTGACCACTCCTTTATAATATAGTTTTAGGTCTGGTACAGCGAGACCACTTTCATTTGAATTTTTCACTAATTCCCTTGAAATTCTTGACCTTTTGTTTTTTCATATGAATTATGTTATTAGTTTTTCTAGCTCTATAAAATACTTTCTTGACACTTTGGTATGCCACTGAACAAATATATTAATTTAGGTAGAATTGTCATTTTCATTATATTAGCTCGGCCTAACCATGAGCACTTGATATCTTCTAATTGATTAGATGTGACTTTATTTGTGTGGAAAATGTTTTGTAATTATGTTCATATAGTTCCTGACTTTGTCTTTGCAGATAGACTCCCAAATATTTTATATTATCTTTAGTTATTTTAAATGGAATTTCTCTTTGTATCTCTTCCTGCTGGACTTTGTTGGTAACATATAGAAATGAGGACGATTTATGTGGATTTATTTTGTACCCTGCAACTTTGCTAAAATTGTGAATTGTTTCTAGAAGTTTTTTTAGTTGATTCTTTGGGATTCTATTCTAATTCCTTTATTTTTTCTTTTTTTCTTTTCTCATTGCTAAAGCTAACATTTCTAATACAATATTGAAGAGTAATGGTGAGTCGGCAATCTTGTTTCACCCCTGATCTTACTGGGAATGGTTCTAATTTATCTCCATTACATATAATATTTGCTGATATTTTTCAATATTTAGCACAATCTATCTATGGAAGGAAACACACATAGGATCAACACTCTGATCCTGTTGATTTAATACCAGAAATGGAGAAATTAGAGACTTAGCTACTCACTCTTTGGCCCGGCGATAGATCTCCTTCATCTTGATGTCAGGGCTGCTCACTGATGATATGCTGCCTCTTTTTTTCAGGAACCGAGAAGCCTTGTCTTTGGTGACTTCAGACATCTTGACAGAATCTAAAGACATATGATAGTATGATAGAAATATAGAAACGGGTGGGTTTTAAACTCAGAGATGTTGGTAGTATGGTAGTAATGATAATCTCCATTTCTATGGAGCTTTAATAAATTATCTCATTTGATTTTTGCAATAGTCCTGGAGATAGGCAAGAACCTGATGCTACTACTTATGCATATGTTTTGAAAAGAAAAAGCTTTAAAAAAAAGAACAAAAAAAGAAATGGCATTATTCTTGCTGTATCAAATTTAAAATATTTTTAAAGTTGAAAAATAGAATCTGTATCCCTCAACTCCCGTCAACTGTAAGATAAAGAGGGAAAGATGCTAAGTTTCTTTGCAGTAGCTTTGTTTCTAATTATAATAGTGAGCATTCATATATTGCTTTACAGTCATCTCAGCTGCAGTAAAATGGGGAATTTTGACTAAATGACCCTCTGCTATAAATCTTTGATCTCATGATTTTATCTGATCCTTATAACTATTTATTGAATTGGTTAGTATAAATATTAACAACCTCATTTTACAGTGTCTGAACAGTTGAGACGTAGAATATAAGTTATTCACTCGAGTTAGGATGTAGCAGAGACAGAATTTGAATTCCAGGCTTCTGACTGGTTCTAGAATTACTTGATTTCTGAAGGGAAGAGTGAATAGTAGAGTTTGTTGAGTTTTCCATAAACCCCAAAATGTGCCCTGGAAGAAAGAAGAGTTGGAACCTAGCTGTTGTTCATTTTCCTCTTTTTGTCCTGTTTGTCTCCTCAATGATGGTGGAGGACTCTACTTGCAAAGGGAGAGGATTTTTGTACTTAACATGTTACTTGAGCTTTCAATATCCAGAACTGTAACTAAGGAAGGACTGACCATTAAGTTCTTTTTCAAGAGCATTGGAGGATGTAAAGGTTTTTTTTTTATGATTTTAAAAGATTATACCATTTAAAGCCATTATATATCGACAACCCATTTGCTTCCTCACAGTGTAGGAACAATTGAATTTAGCTCCTACTCAACAAGAATAATGATCTAAAATGGGAAGGTCCCAGTGGCTTGAATTGTTAATAAAACCTTCTGTATGAGACGCTCTAGTTACCAATTCTTTCCCTCTCAACTAAATTTGTCTTAATTTTGATTATTATCATTTTCACATCATGAATTTCCAAGTTGATTTGGGGTGCTTAGGGGCTGCTTGCTTTGGGGAGCTAAAAGGACTAGGGAATGAATGGCTCTATGAAAATTCATCTAGCCATGACTCCCATTTCCTGCAGGCAGGTGTACCTGTTAGCAGGCGAATCCCAGAACACCTGGAGCATAGGTGCCCCCTACTGGGTAAAGGAGTGCCCTGTATCTCCCTTAGCTGATTACTTCTAACTTTAATAGCCCGGCAGCACATCACATGATCCATTGTACATCTCGTCTCATTATATATCACTCTTCATCTCATATCCAGTGCCAGATGAATTTTTGGAGCATATTTTTGCAGAATTTTAGAAATGGGAAGGACCTCAATAACTATTTAGTTTAATTTGCATGAAAATAATAATTCCCATCAGCATCAATATAAGTGGTCACCCAGCGTCTCCAGGACCTCCAGTGAGTGGGGAGGCCATGACTTACTGAGTGGCGTGGCCTTCTTTTGAAGACTTCTAATTTGGTAGGGATGCTTTTCCTGGCATTAAGCTGAAATTTGTTTCTAAGGTCTTTTTGCTTTTTCTGCCCTCTAGGGCCAAGCAGAAGAACCATCCTCCCCATTTCCACATGAAATTCCTTCAGGAACTTGAAGATTATTATGCCCCCCCTTTCTCTTTTCCCTCACAATATCCTCAATTCCTTCAACTAATCTTTGTATGGCATGATTTTGAGATATTTCATGATCCTTGTTGCCTCTCGTCGGACGCCTTCCATTTTATCAATGTCTCTTTCTGAAAATGTGGCACCCAGGACTAAATATGGTCCTTAAGAGTATTTAGGGAGGAAGGGGAACTTGGAGATAAACAAATCCCATTTTGTCCTTTTCCCACCACAGGTAGTCTTAGGCAACTGGGTGGTACAATGGATAGAGTCCTGGAACTGGAATTCCAAAGGATCTGGCTTCAGATGCTAGCTACGTGATCCTGGCAAAGTCACTTAACCTCTTCCTGTTGTTTCCTCTGCTGCAAAAGTAGGATAATAATAGTGCCCAATATAAATATTAGCTATTATTTTTACAGATGTGAAGAGTGAGTCCCAGGAACTCTAGTGGATAGCAATCTATCCACCAGAGAGGGTCCTATTAACTTCCTCATTCTATATTTAAGGTCAAGAGACATGAAATCCAATGTCACATAGGTCATGTGTCAGATCTGGGATTAGGACTTAGGCCCTCAGACTCTAAATACAATTTTCTTTCTAATATGCTATCTGATCTTCATGAACAATCACATCTCTTTTTTTGGGGGGAGGGGGTTTCCATTCTGCTCCAAAGTTCTACGATTATATTTAAATGTAGGACTCTTCCAGACTTTACATACTTGGTGATGCAAAGAGAAAATAATCATGTAATCATAAGCTCATGGAGTTAGAACCAGAAGGGATCTTTCAAGACTATGAGTTCAACGTCATCATTTCACAGATGAGAAGATCACAGTGTTGTGAGGAAGGCAGCTGGGTGGGGAAGCTCAGCCTGGAGGCAGGATGAACTCGGTTCAAATTGGTTTTCAGACACTTCCCAGTTGTGTGAACTTGGCCAAGTCACCATTTGCCTCAGTATAAAGAGTTGGAGAAGGTAACGCCAAACCACTCCAAGATCTTTGGATCCCAAAAGGATCCACAAAGAGTTGGATATGACTGAAAAATGGCTGAAGAACCACAAATGAATGCTAGCTATTGTTAAGGGGACTGTCTGGGGTTCTCCGTCTCCAGCCAGAAGTGGGGAGCTGCCCAGCTCTGCCAGGGTCAGGCTTGATGCCCAGGATGCTTGGCAGGAGTTCAGTAGCTCACGTTCCCTGCTCCCTGCTGGGGCAAACTAGAGGTGAGAGCATCTCGGGTGAGGGGCTCCACCGAGGTGAGTGAGGGCAGCGGGGCTGGGGTCAGAGCTTCTAGTTTCTGAAGGTGAGGGGGTCTGAGCTGGGGGAGGGGATCGTTCTAAGGTTCTAAGGGCCATAGGTATCTCTGTGTACCTCAGCCGGATCCCCCCTGCTCTTTTTGCACAATTTTACCCCTTTCTTTTTTCCCACTCCTCTTGGCAGTGCGATGGTTCCCTCCACCTCCAGTGGATCGCCACCCCCCCCCCGATTTCAGCCGATCCCCTCCCCCCAGCCCCCACGGCTGGCTTAGGAAACACGGGCTCACTCACTTTCTGCTAGAAGTGCTGGGCGAGGCAAGAACGCATCCCATTCAGCGCCCAGTGCTACTCCAGGCCCCAAGCGCCGGGGGTGCGGAGTTCTGCAGGGCAGGGCAGAGCCGTGCCCCTATTCTAGGCACCTCCAGCCGGCCGGCTCGAAGGTGGATAGGCGCTTCAGGCTCCCCGGCTTCTCTCGGGGCGGGCACAGCAAGCACAGAACTTAGCGCTGTCCAGCGTCTCCAGGGATACGGGTCCAAACAAGGGGGCTGTAGCCCGCCCTCAGACCCGCCCGCTGCAGTCAGGTGGTCCGCCCTGGGAGCCGCCCCCTATTACTCTTCCCCCCAATCCCACACCGCCTCTCTGTGTCCCGGGGGCACCCTGGGCACAGCCTAGGAGCAGCCAAGGGCCATGCCCTCTGATTGGGGAGCGTTGCCCGGAAAACTCTCCCTAGAGCCCCCTTCCACCAAACTGCGGGATGCCCAGGGATAAACAGAAGAGGGGGCAACGCCTCCAGCCCCCTCAAATGTTCAGGGCTCTGGAGTCAAAGGCCTGGATTCAAGTTCCACTGCTGTCTGCTGAGCTTCCCGGCTTCTCTGGGTTTCTCTTCCTAAACACTAAGGTCCTTGAGCCAATCACCTAATTTGTGAAGCGCTAAGAAAAGGGCAAGTTGGTCCCTCACTCTCAAGAAGCTCCTAGTTTTTTTGTGGGGGGAGGCAACAGGCAACAACTTTGCGCACTCAAGATCTAGGCAGGCTAATGGAGGATTTTCCTAGAGAGCCCGAGATTGATTAAGGACGGCTTCTTGCAGAGGGTGGGACTTCAGCTGAGGCTCGAGGGAAGCCAGGAGCCCGGCATGAGGGGGGTAGAGGGTTTCAGAGGGGGGATGGCTACAGGTAGGAGGAGAATGCTATAGTGTTGGTAAATGGAGAGTCCAAGGAACCCAAGGAAGCCAGTGTCAGGGATAAGAAGATTAAACATGAGAAGGGACCAGGTGACAAAGGGCTTTAAAAGCCAGACAGCATTTTATATTTGATTTGGGAAGTACTAAGGAGCCACTGGACTTTATTGACGATGAGGGTGACAGGGACAGAGCTGTCCTCGAGGAAGGCCATGTTGACATGAGGAGAATGGATTGGAGTGGGGAGAGGCCTGAGGCTGGAAAGCCCCTCAGCAGTTATTGCAATAATCCAGGGGTCAAGTGAGAAGACCACACAGCATGGTGAGGGCAGTGTCAGAGAGAAGAGGGCTTATGGGAGAACTTCGAGGGAGGTAGAAGCAAGGTCAGATTTTATATTTTGGGACTCAAAGAGCAGTGCAGTTGGCAGCTGCCAAAATGAAATGCAAATGCTCTTGCTCCTTGGAAGGAAAGCTCTGGCAAATCTGGAGAGCTTACTAAAAAGCATAGACATTGCCTCGCAACAAAGGTCCAGTTAGCAAAGTTATGGTTTTTCCAGTAGCAATGGAAGCCTGGGAGAGCTGGACTATCAGGGAAGCTGAGTGCTGCAGAATCAATGCTTTCCAGTTGTGGTGCTGGAGAAGACTTTTGACACTGAGACAAGAAGGAGGTGAAATCAGTCAATTCTTAAGTGAATTCAGACTATTCATTGGAAAGTCATACTGAAGCTGGAGCTCAAATACTTTGGTCACATCATGAGAAGATGGGATGAATAGGAGAAGAACCTGATGTTGAGAAGGCAAAATGAGAAAGGGATGGAAGAGGAGGAGATGGAGAGATAGTGCCATGGAAACAAGGAACATGAACTTGGAGGACCGAAGGGCCTGTTGTGCTCTGATCCCTGGGATCCTGAAGAATCAGATAAGGCTGGTCAGTATGACTTGAAGGCTGTTTGGAGATAGTGAGAGACCACCTCTGTTAGCAGCCTGGGTGGTTGTATATTTGCTCTGCATATGTCATAAATGCCCATGTAAGTTCTGGTCTCCTCTGTAGAATAGAAGCTCTCAGAGGGCAGGGTCTGTTTCATACTGTGCCTTGATGAACGATTGTTGTTAATTGGCTGCTCTAGTCTAGCTTCCTCAGGTTTGTATCTGCTTTAATTGGCTGTGGGAAGCCAGCTCTCTTTTCTTCATTTGTAAGATATTGGGGTGCTCGAGGAAGCCTGATGGAAAGAATGCTCATTTTGGAGCCAGGAGATCCAGACTGGGAAACTAGCTCTGCTATTTACCAGTTCTATGAACTAGGATAAGTGATTTTATTTCTCTACATCTCAGTTTCTTCATTTGTAAAAGGACAGGTTTAGACTCTGGATCTCTATGATTCTATGATCTGTGAACGAGCATATTAAATTCCCCAAATTCATTTGTGAATAAGCCTAAAGCAACAATCTATCTCTTTAAACTATTATCCTTTTTACAGATGAGCAAACTGAGTTGAACAGTCAGTGAACTAGTAAGTGTCTGTGGCTGAATTTGAACTCGGGTCTTTGTGATCAGTGCACCACTGCTGCCTCAGCTGAGTGTGATCTCTGGCAAATCATGCAATCTCTCTGGTCTTCAGTTTCCTCATTTATATGTAGTGAGGTAATTTTGGAATGCTCCTTCCTCTCAGGAGTGTTCCTCACTCCCCATCCCAGACTTGCTCAGTGGGATGTATTCCAAAGCTCCCTAAACTACATGTAAAATCGGGGATTGGTTTAGACGTCCAACTTTCAAGCTACGACCTTCAAACATGAGGGCTATCTTATGAATCCCCTTTACTGGTTCCCCAAGCTCTATTCCAAGGAAGGAAGCTGTTAATAACCCATACTATAACTGCTGGTCTCATTACCATCATTTCCTGCATCCCACTCTTGGATAAGTTAATTATTTTTTCTGGGTCTAGTTTCCTCCTGGCTAAAATGAGAAGGCTGATCTGAATTTCTTTTCAATTCTAAATCTCAGTTTACAGGGTTAAAAGAGGTCAGGGATATCCATTCTCAATGGTGTCACTTTCCCTCGATTATAATGATCCAGTGATGTTGCTCCCCAAGGAAGATGACTAAATAAGGCGTTATTGCCTTTTTTATGCCATTTGGGGCAACGTGTCCCTTGTCCAGAACCATTGGTTGCTGACCATTGTCTCTATCATTCCCATCTGGCTACTTGTCTGTTCATCCAAATATTATTTTATCTTAGCATCAAAATGCATCAAGTTTCTATTATATTTTTTAAAAACCTATTGTCTATTTTAATCCTTTGCAAAGCTACAAATACCCTTCAGATTGAATCAGCAAAAACTTTTTTTTCCCAAGCTTTTCCCCTCCTTCCCCCCACCCCCACCCCTAGATGACAGGTAATCTAATACATGCTAAATAGGATAAATTATATGACAAATACAATACATGTATACATCTATTATATTTTTTTTAAAAAAAGAATCCATAGCCCCAATACACTGTTCTCATAATTTTCATTTATTTTCCAGAAAAAAAATCACATTTAAATTACAACTTATTCGGACCGTTCCCCTTGTTCTTCGGTATAGAATGATTCCACTTTGCTCTGAAATGGAAACCCTCCCCACAGTAATCTGTCAGGGTCAAGAATTGCATAATCAGTATTTTGTGACATGAGAAAGGGGGTGGGTGGGAATATGGAGGAAAACATTTATAAAAACCCAGTATTTACCCAAAAAAGTGATAGCCACAGATCGGTATCCTAATCTATAAGGCAAGTAACATTAAAATATGTTGTTTCATGATTATCTTCAACAACTCCAGACAACACCTTCATCTCACCGTGGTCCAGCACTGTCAGATGCTGTAGCCAGTTGGATGCTGAAGGATGCCCGATGCCGCAGACAACATGCTGCCTGCCCACATGGACTTTTCTCTGAGAACACTGGCTACACAGTAAAGCTTTCGTTACACTTTGAGCAGTTCACAGGGTATCATAGAATAAATTGCACACGGAGGCAAAAAGGCCAGGCATTGAACTGAAACTTTAAAAATATACTTGTGTGTATTTTCATCCACAATTCTTATAAACATTTTATACACAAAGTATTTTATAAAATGATAGAGCTACTTGATACAGGATCAGAAAGGGAGAGATCCAACCCACTTCTGCTCCAAGGGGGCAGGGGCCAGAACAATGAAGGAATCCCGTCCCCCAGATCAGAAAGTGCTCTAGACTCCCAAGCTGCCAGTAGAGCCTCATTTCCCACTTCACTCAAAGTACATGGCATTCAGAAGTTTTCCCTGGAAACACCCTCATTGGATTTCTTGATTTTTCAGAAAGACACATTTTTGCAGATTCTTTTTATCGTTCCTTTCTAGGGAAATGAGAAATAGTTTTTTTTTTAAGTGGCATATATGATCACATATTGGGGGCCCAAGCTACCTCTGACCATCTGATTTCTATTTTCTGTGCAAAGTGAAAACAAGATCAATAATAATAGCAATAATGATAATAAATCTCTTCTTCCATAGAAACATAAGAACAGACCTCAAACATCCTACAAAGCAGTGGGTCCTGTGGCGGAACTGCTTGATGTACTATCACAATTAAAATTCCCAGAATCCCAGAATTTTCAGAGTCGGAAGGGACAACGGAAGGGTCACCCGATCCAACTCGTACCTGAATAAGAACCCCCTCGACAGAATCTTCAACGAGCGATCATCCACTTTTGCCTGAAGACTTCCATCGAGGGGGAATCTGCTACCTGCTGAGGCAGCCCACTTTACTTTTGGAACAACTCCAATGGCTAGGAAGATTTCCCCCTTTTTGAGAACTAAATCTGCCCCTTTGCACCCCATCATTTCTCTTCTTTTTGCCCTTAGATAAATCTGCTCCCACTTTTAAGTACTTGAAGACAGCTATTACCACACTTGACTTTGTTAGGGAGGGAATATTCAGCAGTGATATTTCCATCTTCATTGGAATAGTCACCCCTTCCCCAATCTAATTTCAATTATGTAAGGATTAAAAAACTGACTAGCACCCCCCCCCCAGCCTACATAAGAATCCAATTACCATCCTGGCAATGTACGAGGAAAGGAAAAAATCTGGCTTTGGACTTGGGCAGAACTGTCCATTGGCCCTAGCAGTTTGCTGAGTTACTGAAAAGAGTTTCTAATGATGGGGCATTGGTAATCTTAGGACTTAATTTAGGCAACAAAATATGAAAAAAATGGCTACTGATGTACATACAAGAATGCAAAAGATGAGATGAAATCTACATTTGTAGCCTCCCTGTGCTGAAATAAAACATGTAGATAGATTTGTTTTTTCTATAATCAATTAATTACAAACTCTGGATGAGAGGATAATTTGAACTGTTTATAGAAATGTCAAGTGATGCAGTTTTGTTGTAACTGAAAGCATATGTACTGTCTATAAATCCTTTAGCAGAGTATGAAGTTTAGAGATACAGAGGGACTTGTAGAGCTGGTCAACTCCCTCATTTTACAGAAGAGGAAACTGAGGCACAGGGAGGTGAGCTCACACAGGAAGAAAGGGAGGTAGCCTTGGTGTTATGTAGGTTTGTATCTCAGCTCTATCAATTACGAGCTGTGTGACCTTGAAAAAAGTCACTTTACTTTCTGAGCCTCAATGTCCTGAACTGTAAAATGGGGTGATGACAAACATTTCCTACTTCATGAGGTTATTGTGAAGAAAGAGCTTTGTATACCCTAAAGAACTATAGAAATGCCAGCTTTTATTCTTCTCAGGTAGCAGAATCCGGCTACCTGAGCACTCAGTGCTCTTTTTCACACTCCCCAAACTCAGCTGATTTTCCTATAAAATCCTTGCAAAGTCCCAAATAATGAAACAGTTCCTGGACATGCTCATAGGATGTTGATTTTACTATCGTATATTCGATGATTTACCTTTTACTATATTTTTGCTTTTTCTACAGTACCGAGGATGTGGTTTCGGATGATTAAGTCATCACCTTCCAATCATGAGTAAGTAAATTCATGGCTTACTTCACACAAAAACTGGAGACTGATGTTTATTGGCATGAGTGAGCTCTAGGCAGAAACAAAGAACTTTCCAGGGAAAGATCTAAGAATATTCAACTAGCTACTTTTAAAGAATCCAACAATTTGGATTTCCATAATTTTTGGATTTTGGGGGAAATTAGTCATTTTTAGAGGGAACCTGGCAGAGTAGAATCAGAAGGGACTGTGAGCTCCTAGAGAGCAGGGACTCTCAAAAAATAGGGATTTTTTGCTGTTCATTGTACCTTGGCACTTGGTACAGTGCCTGGCACATAATAGGTGCTTTTTGACTTTTGTTGTTCAATCACTTCTGATTTGTCACGATCCCTTTTGGCAAAGATACTGGAATGGCTTGCTATTTCCTTCTCCAAATCGTTTTACAGATGAGGAAACCGAGGCAAACAGGAATAAGTGACTTGCTCAGGGTCACTCAACTAGTGTCTGAGGCCAGATTTGAACCCTGATTCCAGGTCTGGCGCTCTATACATTGAGCTACCTACCTGCCTGTTGAATTACTTGACTGGTATCTCAGCCTTCTTATAATTATAGATAGTAAACACCTTGAGGCTGGAGACTATCGTTTTTATCTTTGCATCCTCAATACCTAACATTGAGCATCTGTTGGTGCTCAATAAATTCTTTTTGGGTGCACAAATGGATAAATGAATGGATTTCAATCTCTCCCCCCAAGGTCATCTAAAAACAGAGACTTAATTACATCAAAGGTTACATTCTATTCACGAATGCAGGAAGGCTTTCTCCTGTTATTGTTTGCTAAGTAGGTGACAAGGTAAGCAAGCAGAGAAAGGGAGAGTAATATAAAGTCTTCAGAGAGTTTTCATATATTGTAGAGGGAAAAAAGAAAATGTCCCAGTGATTGCCAGTGACTCAATTAAACAATAATGCCTACTAGACAGCCATAGACTTTCTGATAAATATATTCATTCTGATTTCTGACTAATTTCAACCTGACTTATTTTAAGGAAACAGCCCATGTATTTTTCTTTATTTCTAATAATTCATCCTGACTTAAACCAGAAGTGCTTAACCTTTTTGGAGTCCTGGACCCCCCTCTTGGCAGTCTCGTAAAGCCTGTGGATCCTCCTCTGAATAATGCTTAGAAATACATAAGATAAAATATTTAGGATTAAAAGGAAATCAATTATATTAAAATAGTTATCAAATATATGGAAAAAACCTCAGTTCACAACCCTAGGTGAAGAATCCCTGATAAACAAACTCAAGTGAGCTTTTCTTGCTTATTTCTGCTGAGGAAATTGTAGAGCAGACAAGGAGCAGTTTTGTTTTTATCTTGACATCTCCTCTCCCACACAGTAATCGCTACATTGTGGTGATTAATAAGTGCTCATTAAGTGAGTGCCTGAATGAATTAAGTTTAGCTAGCCTGTGTGGAATTCTATTTTGAGGATAGAAAAGATATCAGTCTTCTGGAAAAGGAGAAACTTTTTGTCTCCTTAAAAACTCACTTCTTCATTAACAATCTATATGCTCTATCATTGCTAAGACTATTTGCTTTTAAGTGTTTGGATCCAGTTAGGCAAAATGCTGAAACGGAAGTGGGCATTACAGTGGGTATCGAGACTCCTTTTCTCTCCAGCCCATCTAAATCTGGGGATGTCCCCCTCCCCCAAACTGTCACTTCCAAAATCTGTAAGACTACATTTCAGTGATATAGAAAGCCTCCATTCTGAACCTTTTGTGCTGAGTGATCAGTTATATTTCTTCCACAGATCTGACAGCAGGGAGCCTCCTATTGTTTTAAGGTCCCTTTTCCAAAGAAAATAACCTGAATGGGAAATGAATTGGCAGACTAAATTGTATTTTTGAGGCTGAGCCTGAGGAACTTCTGCAGAGAAAAAAAGGACAAAAACACCTACTTTCCCCTTTCCCCCCCTTTGAAGTGATAAAAGTTAAGTAGATAAACTAGAGCTCTTGATCTGAGAAAGGAGATGTCTATTTGGAAGCTTTGGGGTGTCAAGCTTAGGCTAACAATCCAACCAGAACCAGAAGAGAATCGGAGAGATTCATCTCATCCTATAATCTACTATGGAGAGTGGGACATATTGACTTAATTGTCCATAGCACTTTGAACTTGAGGTTTTCCTAAGAGATGTGCACATTTACTGCCCCATTGTCCTCCTCTTACCAGGAAGCAGAAAGGGAAGCTAGTCAATCTGGGTAAGCAAAACTTCCTGGTCTCCAGTGACAATAGCAACATTCAATGACCAAAATATGCCCCAAACAATAGTCGAAACCACAAATGAATCATAGAATTTCAGAGTTACAAGGCGTCTTAGAGATGATTTAAACCCCCAAATAATTTAAATTAAATTTATTTAGATTTAAATGATTTGCCCCCCCCCCACTCCAAATGTCAGAGGAGGAAATGAAGATATATTCAGAAGGGAAGTGGCTTTCCATGGTTACCCAGCAAGAGTTAGCAGCAGAGCAAATTAGAGTAGTTTGGAGCCTTTTAAAAATTTACACGTGTGTGTGTGTGTGTGTGTGTGTGTGTGTGTGTGTGTGTGGTGTGCACATGCAGATTATGGATAGGGAATAAAGACCTGATTTGAGATTTCCCCAGTGTAGGGAGCTCCTTGCTAAGGAAGCTCCCTGTCACTGCAGGTTGGCACCTTTTCTACAGGTCACAGTGTTGGGGAGCTGGCTAGGATTATTAGAAGTGAAGTCCCTTTTGCCCTGGCTCACACGGCCAGGGGCATTTACAACAGGACTGAGCCCAGTCTTCTCTCCTCCAAGGTCAGCTCTTTACCCATGACGAGGCCCTATTGCTTCTTGTGTATGTAGATATACACATGGACATGCATGTAATATATATGCATACATGTCTATTTACATATGTCCCTATCCTAAATAGAAATATGTGTATCTACTTAAAGTTGAACTTCATCTGAGGTGTTCTTACATAATCATACTAATTTACTTTGAGCACAGAGAGATCTTTTTTCCCCCTTTAATCAACCCAGTATATTGCCCAAAGTCTTGCAGTGAATTTCTGCAACTCTGGTAAAGGAAGAATAAGACTTGAAAAATATATATCTCACTTTACAAAAAAGTCCTAAGATGAAAATTATAGTCATTATTAATTTTACTTACTGAGATAAAATGTGCTCTTATGGATAATAAGAAGCCATTTTCAAAAAGCATTCATCATGGAAACATGGGATTTCTTTGAAAAAAAGAAGAAAACCTTTTTCTGTCATAGAGAGCGGACAAGATTATTAGGCAGCACGTAAAAGCTGTTCCAATGCCATTTTTTTGTCTGCTCCAGATCCTGGGCCGTCTTGATGAATGGGGATGTTTGGAGAGTTGAGTTGATCTGGCTGATAACTCTTATTGATAATCTTTTGGGAATTGGACCCAGAGATACTAACAATGGTTCAATTATTCTTTCATGGCTGAGGACCATTGCAGTCTCTCTCTGGATCATTATTTGAACACAAATTCTCATTTTAAACTGCAATAGGTAGAATGGTGGAAAGTTGAACTCTGTGTTCGCTAAGGCCAAAACTGAGCCTAAAAGTTAAAAAAAAAATCCAAACAACTAGAAATAAACACACACACAATCACACATCCATGCACACACATGCACACACACACATCTCAATCCCTGATATGAATTTGTTTTGCTGCTATTTTTCTCTTTTTTTTCCTGAAAGCTGAATTCAAGTAGAATGTAAGCTACTTGAGAGCAGAAACTAGTTTTATTTTGTCTTTGTACCCCCCAGTACCTAGCACAGTGCCTGGCACAGAGTAAGTGTTTAATAAATGCTCATGGAAGGAAAAAGAGAAGGGTGGAAGGAAAGAGGGAAGGAGAGAGAGAGAAGGAAGAAAGCAAGGAAGGAGGGAGGAAGGAAGGAAGGAAGAAAGAAGAAAGAAAGAAAACAAGGGTGGAGAAGAGGGTCTGTTTAATTAAATGAGGTTTTAGTGTATCTAGAAACCTATGACTCCCGTTCTCTGGCACGGGGATTGTAGGTAATACTAATTCTTTAAAATTTCATAACTAGAGATGTCTGAATCACATTAGGGATCCTTGTCATATATACTTTAAAAATTACATTTTTACAATATCAACAAAAGAAGGCATCCTTTTAAAGAGCTACTGGATGTTTGTCTGACTTAATTAACTCGAGAGCTGTGTAAAGTAAAATATAAAGAGGAAGATGTGAGAACCAGAAAGAAATATTTACATATATGCTTTCTGAGTTAGTACTAAATCATCTGCCTTTCATGGAAGAGTTATTCTAGATACTTTTAATGGCTCCGTTCCTCCCAGATATCTCATTTTCTAACTTTTTTCTCTTATTGGTTTCAGGATTTCATATTTTAAAAATTGTATTCCCCTTCCTTTTTTCATTCCCATATTTGGGATTCCTTACTGTTTCTGAGCTCCTTCATTCAGTGAGGATCCCATTTGTCCAAGTGGACAAGGGACTCCTAAGTTACTCTAGTGTCTTCACTAGGTCCCCCAGGAGTAGAGCGGCAGTGATTCTTCCCCAGTGAAACCCATTGTCCATTCTCTATAAGCACTCACCAAAGCCTACAAGTACAGACAAAAATGCTTTCGTTTTCCCTCTCGTGGTTCTAGGTTCTGGAGGATCTTCTTAATAGATTTTTAACCTCTGCCCCCCAAATTTGTAGTTGCCAAAGGTCATTGCAGTGGTGATAAAGAACAACAGCAAATTGATTATTTATGGGTGTGATAAAGTTATTTTAAAATCAGACTAGGCAGGAAATTGTACAAGAACAGAAGTCCTGTAATTTTAAGGTGGGTAAAGGGGGGATGAGAATAATATAACTAAGACAAGGATGCTGGATAGAGACCTGAGAGACAGGAAGGCTTGGGTTCAGCCCCCTGACTCATCCCGGCTTGGTGAACCTGGGGAAGCCCTTGAACTTCTCACTGTCCTAGGCAACTCTTTTCGATGGGAAACTTCCGAGCAGTTACAGATCTGCTCTGGTGGAGAGAATTTCCTCACTGCTTATTTGTTATATGGGTGAAATCACATCTGGTTAAAATCATGCATGCATGCATGCACACACATGTCTATACACAGGCGTGTATGCAGGAAGCACATACATATACATGTATGTAGACCATACATGTGTGTCTATGTGTAGATATATATCCAAGATAGGCAGTGTAATCTATTGGATAGAAGGCTGACCTTAGAGTGGGAGGACATTGGTTTAAGTGCTGCCTTTGACACCCATTATTATGAGCCTGGCCTTCAGCCCTCAGTGCCCCAGGTAATGCTTGACAATGATGAGAAGTTGGCTCAGTGAAGGGAATCTCCACAAAGGAAATAACCTTCACATATACAGATTTCCCCCCACCTCTCCAAAAAAAGTATCTAAAGACTAATTGGGTGGTGTGCCAAGGGCTTGAAAGGCAGGTTCTTCCATAGAAAAGCTGGACGAGAGTGCCTAGGGAGTGCATCCCAAGAAGAATTTCTTCTAGGGGAATCTGCATTTTGCTGGTCAGCTCTAGAGGACCACCTGCCCCCTTCTGCCTCAGAGCAAGGGAGGTCAACGAGAAGAGCCACGGGTTGCACCATCTTATTGGTTCCAAAGGAACGGCCAATATTTCTAGTTTATAACAATTCATATTTTTAAAGATTTTGTTCATCGGAGAGGACATTTCTTTTACCGAACTTTAGCCACACAGCCCATTCACCAAATGACTTTTGGGCTGCAAATCCACCTTCTCCGATCAGGGGGACTTCAGAACTCCCTCAGAGCCTCCGTGTAGGGGAAAAGGACAGGTGAAGCAGGTCAGGTTAGCCTGCGGAGTTTCAGAAAAACGTTAGGTCCACAATCTCAAGAAAGATCTGGAGAAATTCTCACCTTAAAATCTTAAAATCCCAACACAACTGCCTTGTCCTTCAGCAACCTCCATATCTGCCCAGTTTGGGGGAAGAGGTGGTGGGTGTAGGGAAATGACCGCGATCCCAGCATCCTCTGGAATCTTAATCATAATTTCATATAATTTTAACTTTAAATATCCCCCTTTTTTACATATTATAAAAATAAGAGGCCCTGTTTACATGGCGTGCATTTTATGAAATTTGCAGCTTGAAAAAAAGCGGTTAAAAAGTGGTACATCTTGCCTTCTTTAAATCCATTATAACCTTAGAATTGACTGAAATAGTTTTCAATTGAACCCCGCCAGATGTTGGAAGGTAGAACTTTTAATGTCATACTCTAGAATAAGACATAGGAAGGACTGGAGGAGAAAAGGAAAGCTTGTTCTTGGTTCTGCGAATCCTTCTTTGTGTGAGGCACCCCCTTTGAAAGCCGCTCCCCAAATTGTATTTCCACTTTATATATTGACAAAATGCAATCTACCTCTGTAAGCCTTGTGCCGGTCGACAGGACTACTAGGAAATTGATATACCATAATTTAAATTACACCCATTTCATGAATGGTCAAATGCTAAAACTCAAGTTTGTCTAACCGCCTGAAATACAGTCTTACGGGAATGAATACAATTTACAAATACAATAATTACATTTTAAAACCATTAACAATGTTACACCTAGAAGTAAATACTGTGGGACTGACTGGTCTCAACACGGTGTCGTCCACGGAGGGAGAAAGGTCGCTGGAAGTAAGGGACACTTCCGCTGGAAATGTCCCAGGGGCAGGTTTGACTTTGTTCTCATTAAAACCCCAAACAAGAACCTGTTCCATGTACCGACAGTCCTCCGGGATCTGGGTTCTCCATAGGCTTGCATAAGGTTCTATTAGTTATCTGCCAGGTATTTACCTGAAAAACAGAAGGTCGTGGGGATAGGGGTGAGGCAGGAGCCAAACATAGCGGCTCCCACATGACCACAGATCCATCCTTGCTCCTGCTCCTCACTGTCTGGGGCTAGATGGGAATGCAATTATGTGGAAGCTCCAATGTCCATTTCTCTAGAATGACTACTTTCCTTGCCATGGTTCTTTCTCAAACCAAGGATTAGCCCAAATCAGGAAATTTAGCCTCCGTGACATGACCTCAATTCAACTTCTCCAAAAAGAAGTTCACTTGGAATCCTGGGGACCTGGGAAATGTCCTTCCATTGTAGGAAAGACATGAACACTATCCCATGGTAGTTGAGGCAGAGATACAGGATTCTGGCCTCCAGAGGTGGAGGGTATTGGGGAGGGAGCTCCTTGCAGAAGGGGCAGTGGGAGTTAGGCTTAGGGGGCACTCACTTGGGATGCACCCAGTAATCAGATGGCAGCTTGGGG